>OMNR01057499.1:0-21721 GCA_900303205.1 Mora moro
CACACAAACACACTGTAGACCTCCAAGAGCCAGCTCTGACTCTGCAAACAAGCTCCAGCATGAAGCCTCTGTTAGGCCAGGTGATGGTATGTCTGAGGTCATGCTGGAGGTTGTTTGACAGAAACAGAGCACAAAAAACGAACACGATGCTCAGAAAGTGCAGGCCGCTCGCACTCTGGGCATGTCATTCAAGTGGTGGTATAACACAATCAGTCTGAGCACAAGACCAGTTCATGCTGCTTACATGAGGGTAATATGCAAACAGCACTCAGGGTCTTATGCTCATGTTACATTTCATAGATACCGTAACATCACACGCAGAGGCGTGTGCATATTTAGAGTTTTGTCTCTGAATCTTGTTCATAACGTCAACAGGGAGCCTCTCTACCTGTTGAGGCAATCTTAAGACTTCAACTTATTGTTGAGGCACAGTGTTTTAGTTTCTACGTTTCCATGGGTATTCGTTTCATTTGAAACTTTCTCCTGTGAAAACATTTCATTGCTTTTGTTTCAGTTAATATTGTCATAAATAACAATTCATACATTTTTCATAACCGTTAAATTCGGCTATATACATTATGTACACGTCACAGAAAAGTGGTTCAAAAATCCTAAGTCATAATTATCCAATATGGCACAGTTTATAACAACTTTAGACTTTAGTCTAGTTTGGCATAAATTAATGTCAAGTTTGGTATAAAAATAGTTCATATTTACAATAGAAATCCAGGTCTTTATCAAGTAAGAATATTTTTTTTCCTCAATGAATAACTTAAAAGCATGAAAGAAGGGAGAAGGGGAGGGTAAAGAGTACATTAGTCAGTTATTTTTTTTTACATTGAACGAATGCTAATGTGGACGGTCGCTGAATCGGATCCCAGCTCGTTGGACAGTCGGAGGGTGTATGTGCCGGCGTCTTCCTCCTTCACTCCGGTGATGATGAGGGTGGTCAGGTCCTCGGTGGTCTCTATGTGGAAGCGACCACCGGCCGTCACCTCAACGGTTTTTCCGCCGCGAGACCACTCTATGTTTTTGGCTTCGCCAGAGAAGGCACAGGCCACGGTCAGGACCTTGCCGGGCTGGATGCTGATGTCCTCAGGCAGGGCCTCGATCCTGGGAGCACAACCTGGCGGACCAACCAGAGGAAAGAGACGTTACAAAATTATAGAAATAATAGAAGTAATAATAACACAGACAGCCTCTAGTTGCACATTACACTATGCATGTTTCTGATAGTTATTTAAATGTGCTATATGTAATAATGGTAACATGGGTACTGCAGTCCACAATATATTCACAATATTGGAGAGAGTTGTCTCCGCCCACCCCCTCCTCCCCAGACTCGAAGCTCACACATGTTGCCAGGTTGAGGACACAACAACAACAAACACGAACAAACACGGCATCCGTGAAATCTTTCAAATGCAACTCCAAGATTTACCGTTTTTTAAAATAGATGTATCTGTTTTTTAGTAAATAACTGTCTATCCTGTAAGTACTGTCTGATGGTGGTGGTTGACCAGTGGTGGTCTACTAGATAGTGGTGGTGTACTAGATAGTGGTGTACTAGTGGTGTACTAGATAGTGGTGTACCAGTGGTGGTGTACTAGATAGTGGTGTACCAGTGGTGGTGTACTAGATAGTGGTGTACCAGTGGTGGTGTACTAGGTAGTGGTGTACCAGTGGTGGTGTACTAGATAGTGGTGTACCAGTGGTGGTGTACTAGATAGTGGTGTACCAGTGGTGGTGTACTAGATAGTGGTGTACCAGTGGTGGTGTACTAGGTAGTGGTGTACCAGTGGTGTACTAGATAGTGGTGTGCCAGTGGTGGTGTACTAGATAGTGGTGTGCCAGTGGTGGTGTACTAGATAGTGGTGTACCAGTGGTTGACTACTAGATACTGGTGTACCAGCGGTTGACTAGTGGTGGTGTACTAGAGAGTGGTGTACTAGTGGTGGTGTACTAGATAGTGGTGTGCCAGTGGTGGTGTACTAGATAGTGGTGTGTCAGTGGTGGTGTACTAGATAGTGCTGTGCCAGCGGTTGACTATTAAATAGTGGTGTGCCAGTGGTTGACTACTAGAAAGGTAACAGGTCTTACTGATGGCTCTGAAGGAGGCTCCCTCCATCTGAGAGGACATCTCAGTCAGACTGCTGGAACTCACGGCGTAGCTTTCAGAAGCCATGGAGGACATGCTGGACATAGACATGGTTTCAAACTTCATCTCAGCAGCCATGCTGCTGAAGGAGCTGGACTCCATCATGGACGACATCATGGCCTGCTGGGAGGAGAAGGACGTTGAGGTCTCCTCCATCGTGTGGACTTCTTTCTTCATCGACATGGAGGACGATTCCTTGTGGCTTGTCATCATTGATCCTGCAGGATTCAAAATGATTAAGTTAGGTGTTCAGAATTGCTTAGTTACTGAAAAGGGGCAGAGTCTATTCCAGTAGCCTCAAAAAAACATTGAATTAAAAAAGAAATAAACTAAACAATTGTGTTGCACAATATATAAATGAGTGACTCACCTTTAAGCACCACCTGTTGCTCGTGGTAAGCGGTGACCTTCATACGGATGGACTGGAACACCTGGCCAGTGAAGGAGAAGGAGGATTTTGAGATGCCTCCCTCTGCTGTCATCTCACAGGTGTACTCTCCCTGGTCTCTGTCCTCCAGGTTGTGGATCAGCAGGCAGCAGGAACCCTCGGAGTACTGCATCTCAAAGTGGCTGCTTTGGGACAACCTCCTGCCATTGACATACCACACCACTTCCCTCACGCTGCTCTCACAGATACAGGACATCTTGACTGAACCCTCACAGGCCTCAGCACTGAGATGGCTCAGCACCTTGGGAGGTTTAGGGGTAGGGGATTTGACAGTGGGTGGCGACAGGACCCTCTTGGGGGACATGGTGGGAGGAGGGGACTTCATCCGGGGAGGAGACTTGAGCCCCTCAGGCTCAGGGGACTTTAGGGCTCTCGGTGACTTGAGACCAGATGGTTCTGGGGATTTCAGCCCCCTTAAGGTTTTGATCCCTGCTGGTTCTGGAGACTTCAGCCCCCTTGGTGTTTTGATCCCGGCTGGTTCCGGTGATTTTAAACCACGTGGGGATTTAACTCCCTCAGGCTCAGGTGACTTGACCCTCTCAGGAGATTTGATTGGTGGTGGAGACTTGACTTGTGGAGGAGAGGCAGTTGGTTCAGGAGATTTGATGCCCTTGAGTGATTTGATGCCCTCGGGCTCTGGAGACTTAACGCTAGGAGTGGGGGATTTAATGCTGGGAGCTGGGGAAGTCACAGATGGCTCTGGAGACTTGACACCTTTTGGAGATTTAATTCCCTCTGGTTCAGGGGATTTGACACTAGGAACAGGAGATCTTATGCCAGGCTCTGGAGATTTAACACTTGGAGCTGGAGAAGTTACAGAAGGAGCGGGTGATGGGGCAGAAGGTTCAGGGGATTTGACACTGGGAGTGGGGGACTTGATTGAAGGCTCTGGTGATTTGACAGCCTTGACCTCCTCTTTTGGAGCTGGTCTGCGAATAGTCAGGGTGAAATGAGCTTCCTGTCTGCCTCCCGAGTTCTCCACTACTACCAAGTAGTTGCCCTCATCAGAAGCCATCACAGATGTAATCTCCATGCTAGACTTGTACTGAGTGGTCGTGACCTGGATGCGGGAAGACGTCATAATGGATCTGCTTTCATGCATCCATATCACATTGGGTGCAGGCTCTCCATCAATGTCGCAGAAGAAAGAGGCTGTCTCTCCTTCAGCCACTGTCACAGACTGGGGCTTGGTGAGAATCCTAGCCGGGAGTGTTGGTTTCAGCTTGCGGCTTACAGAAACATCCTCGACAGCAGTGGCTGCAGAGGATTTGATTTTAGCCTCAGATGATAAGAATTTTTCAGAAGAAGCAGAGGAATAGGAGGCAGAAGACAGGTACTCTGTGGAGGCGTACTTGATGGAGGAGTCGTAGCGCTCAGCGGAGGAGAAGCGCTCAGATGAGTCTGCATATCTGTCACGTGTAACCACCTCTTGGGTCTCAATCATCTTGGCCTTGCTCTCCGACACTTCATAGTGTGTCTCAGAGGAGTAGCCAGCCTTGAAGTGAGTGCTGTGGTAATGGTCTACTTTTGTCATTTCAGGAATATATGGTTTAGGAGCTTCCTCATCTTTACGACGAGATGAATAGGTGGTAAAACCACCACCTGATACATCCAGGGTTCCGTAGTCGGAGGCCTCTCCCTTGGAGTTGGAGCAGACACAGCGATAGGTGCCGCTGTCCTCAGTTTGGCAGTCCAGGATGCCGATGGACAGAACACCACTCATGTTGGTGAAGATGTACTTTTCACTGCTCTCAGAGATCTCAGTCCCATTATGGAACCATTTCACCTGGGCCAAGGGCTTGGCTTGGACATTAAGGGTAAACTTGGTGTCCTGGCCAGTTGGTACACGGTGAGAACGCATCCTCACGGTGACACGGGGAGCGTGATCCAAGCTGAACGGAGTCTGACTCACCACCTGGTACGTCCTCTCTGATTTCAGAGCTGCCTTACGGGCCTCGTAACGGGACATGATGTCAAAACGGGCAGATCTCTCGAATCTGGAGCTGGAACGAGAGGACCTCTCCGCTGACCTGATGGGGCTGGGGGAGCGAGGACGGGTCCTCTCAGGGGTAGGAGACCTCCTTTCTACGACTTTGCCTTCCACGTCCAGTGCAGGCTGAGTGCGTGGTGGTCTGAGCAACTCAGAAACAGGGCGCATGAGTTCAATATATGTTGGAGACAGGGACCTTCTCCTCCTCATGAACTGAGAAACAGTGCGCTTCTTTTTTGTCTCAGAGACTTCCACAAACTCTTGTCTGACGACCTGCCTCCTCTCTTCCATGTCGATATCACAACGCTCACAGCGGGTCGGGCTGCCGGTAGGAGAGGCTGAGAAACCAAGCTCCAACTCATCCTCCAATATCATCTTCTCCTCTTCGGTTCTCCTCTTGGAAAGATAGTCGTCCATCATCATTTCCTCGTCGCTCAGGTCTCCCAGAGATCTCCTCCTGGATCTGAAGGAGGCCTCAGACTCAGGTGAGGGTGATCGGCGGCTTGGTCTTACAGTCTCCAGGTCATCCAAAGTGAGTTTAGGAATGCGCCATCTTGGCCTGTATTGGTCTGTGATTCTGGGGAGGGGCATGACATAGAACTGTTCCCATCTGGACAAACGAATGCGTCTTTGTCTCTTCTGTACAATCCTCTCCATCTTCTCAGGGACCTCATATTGGTCTCGGAGCTTCCTGTACCACTTCATGTCAGACAGAGGCACAAACTGTTTGATAGTTTTATCCTCATCCAGAGCTGTAGGGTCATGCACCACAGGCTCAGGGATTTCATAAGGCATAAAGATCCTCCTCTCTTCTTCCAGTTTCTTGGTCTCTGACTTCTCTACTGTGATGTCAAACTCTCCCTCCACATTCTTAGTGCTCACTGCAGGCTTGTAAATCTCTGCAGCAAATTTGAGAGCCTCCTGGGCAGTAGGGTTAAAAGGAACCATTTCCTCTGTAGCGGCGATATGTTGAGCCATTTTGTTAGTTTTCTCAATCTGTTTCTGAATATGTCTGTGTCTCTCCTCCTCACTCTTGTACTCTCTTCTGGTATAAGTAAGGCGATCCACCTTCAGGATGGCCTGGCAGCTTGCAGAGCCAGCAGAATTGAATGCAGTGACCTTGTAAATACCAGAATCCTCAAGCAGAGTCTCTCTGACATGAAGGACATGGTAATCAACATCTTCCTGCACCACTGCCACCTTGGGGCCCAACTGTAGAGGCTTGTCGTCCTTCTCCCATTTCAGAGTAGGAGTGGGGATTCCTGAAACCCGAAGGTCGAAATGGACACTGTCTCCTTCCACACACTCAGCGTTAGCCAGAAGGCGCTTAAACATTGGTCTCATGGTCTCCTCGACGACAGGGTGAGGACTTACTGTGAGGCGGGCCTTGCAGCTGTCCTCTCCAAACTTGTTGTGGGCCATCACAGTGTATTCAGCATCGTCGTCCATGTCCAAGCTATGGATCATCAGCTGGTACAGACCCTTGTCACTGGTGAAGGTGTACTTGCTATCGTTTTCTCCTTGTTTGATTCTCTGCCCATTTTTCAGCCATGCCACATGAGGCTCAGGGTGTACGGTGATGGTGACCCCAAATCGCACATCTTCGCCAATATAAGCAGAGCGGTTGTAGAGAGGCAGAGTGAACTCTGGTGGCCTTTGCATCAGCATGGACTTGTCAACCCTTCTTCTCAGCTTCTTCACAGAACGGCTGATGTAGTGCTCCCTGATGCTTCTAACCGTCTCAACAAAAAGCTCTCCATAGGCACTGTCCTCTCCATCGTCGCTTACCACCTTGCACTTGTACACACCGTCATCGCTCTCTTCAACGTCTTTCACGTAAATGCTGGCCAAGCCATTGCTGTAGGTAATTTCATATTTGGAGCTGGAGTGAAGTTGGCGGTTGCCAAAGTACCATGTCACCTGAGTGCTCTTGTCAAATTGGGCAATGGTACAGGTGAATCGGACGTATCCACCCTCTTCAGCTGAGCCATGCATAACTGGGCCGGCACGCAAACCGTGGTACTCTGTTCCAATCTTCACTTTGCCCACAGCTAATGCTCTCTGGTTTTTAAAGGCACCACCATAGGCCACACGGGCAGAAGAAACGATGGTCTCAGTCCTCTTCACCAGAGTCTGATAGTACCTCCTGTGTCTCAGTGTCTTAATGATCTTGGTGCTAACATTTTCAAGCTTCATCTTTAGCCATGGATGCTCTAGAGCTTCAGTGGCTGTCATACGTAGTTTCCTGTCCTTGATCAGAAGCCTGTCTACAAAGTCCATCGCCTGTAGGCTGGTGTCTTTGAAGGCTTCACTATCAAACACATACTCACAGTTAGAAATGTTCTCAATCATTTGAGTGGTGGACTCTGCAGCGAAAGGATTGAGGCCACTGAGCAGAACAAAGGCCATCACACCGACAGACCACATGTCTGTCGCTGTCGTGATGAGGTCATGGCGGTGAACCTCAGGAGCACAATACTCTGGAGCAGAGAACAGCAATCTGATATTCTCTCCTGGAACCAGAAGCCTGGCCTGACCCATCTCAATGATCTTCAGCTCAGTGCTTCTCCTTGTTGTAAACACAATGTTGTCAGGGCGAATATCCAAGTGGCCAAAGTTTTGGCTGTGCATAAACTTGAGCGCAGTGCAGACTTGTCTCAAGTAGCGGACAATCTCCTGCTCTGTGAGCTCAAAGTTTCCTGTGCCAAGGCGCTCAAAGATGTCAACTCCAGAGATGAATTCAAAGATCAAGATGATCTCCTCCATGCTCTCAAAATATTCATGCAAGTATATGATGTTCTTGTGTCTGGCCATGTTAAGGGCTTCGACCTCTCTAAGGACTAATTCACGGTCCATTCCTCTGACCTTAATGAATTTGGCCATGAAGGTCTTCTTGGTGGCAATCTCGACACATCGGTGAACAACTCCAAACTGACAGCGAGCCAGCTCTTCAGAGATGATGTATTTAGAGGATAGCTCCTTAACCTTGTAGAACGGCGCCTCACCCGCAGTGATCTCTCTGGTCTCATCTACCTCCTCATCATAGTTCCTGATCACTGACTTGTCCTCTTTGGTGGTTATTGGCTCAGTAGGATCAGACGGAGCACTCAGGCCAAACTGGTTCTCAGCTATGACACGGAACTGGTACTTGGTCTTTCCAAACACATTGATGATAGTGAAGCTACAGTCACTCGTATGTCCGGCACGGATCCAGCGGTCTGCGGTGGTGGGACACTTCTCCACAATGTAGTTGGTGATAGGGCTTCCTCCATCATTGTAAGGCGGCTCCCATGTCAGAGTGATGGAGTCCCGAGAGATGTCGCTAACATTGATGGTCTTCGGAGCTTCTGGAACATCGGCTATAGCCATCTCAATGGTCTGCTTGTCACTTCCAAACCTATTCTTGGCTGTAACGATGTAGTAACCATTATCCTTGACCTGGACTCCCTTCTGGAAGACCAGGGAGGTGAAGGACCTGGTGGTGATGACTTGGTGGTAAGGAGAGTTAGAGAGAATCTCCTGGCCCTTCTGCCAGGTGATGGCTGGCTCAGGCTTGCCGGTGATGGGGATCTTGATGGTGACGATGTCACCACGGACAGCATGTACTGCTCCCATGCCCTGGAGCTCCTTAGGCAGGTGGATCTTTGCCGGAACTAAAAGCATGAGAATAACCATTAGGATACTATTTAACACATTAATGTTATTATACAGGTCTATTATCTACACAGGAAAGAAGGCTTACCTTCCACATCCAGATTGACTGTGGTGGAGATGGATCCTTCAGAGTTGGTGGCTCTGAACTGGTAAATCGTAGCGTCAGTCTCATCAGCGGTGCTAATGACCAGCTGGTAGTATCCTCCCTTGAACTCCTGGACCTTGAACTTTGTTCCATCTGCCAGAAGCTCTTTTCCGCCGCGGTACCATTTAACCATAGGCTTGGGATGCCCAACCACCTTAATAGGAAAAGCAATGTTACTATATGTCAGAAGTTATTTGTTGGATTTAAAAAAAGAACACCCTTGCAGGCATAACAGTAAAACAGTTATGTAAGATATGTCAAATAATGAAAATGAAGCACCTTAGTGACGAAGGTAGCATTGGCGTGATACTTGACAATCATGTCCCTGATCTCCTCCCTGAAGATGGGAGCGCGAGGCGCTTGGTCTGACTTGGGGGTGATGGGTGCAGAGATTTCGCTCCAGTCACTCTCACCACCAATGTTCTCACACTTGACACGGAACTCGTACTCGAAGCCTTCGATCAGTCCTCTGACCTCATAGGTGGTCTCCTGGATCTTCTTGGAGGTGACGGACATCCACTTGTTCTGCTTCTTCTCACGTTTCTCCAGGTAGTAGTTAGAGACTTTAGCTCCTCCGTCGCTGCTTGGAGCCTTCCAGCAGACAACACATGAGTTCTTGGTGGAGCTGGTGATGAAAGGCTGCTGGGGGATTCCAGGCTTCTCTGTGAAACACAATCAGTACACTTTTATTGTAGACCTTTTTTTCATTGTTATGGAAGCAAAAAATATAAACTGAACGCAACGTCATAATGTAATTATTAACCACTCATTCAGCTATGTAACAAATATGTGTAACAAAAATGTACCGAGGCATGGTTAATCCTACAATGCAGTCCTGCTTACCGAATGGACTCTTAATGATGAGGACGGAGGGGATCTCTAGAGCCTCGCTGACTCCGTACTGGTTCTGAGCAGATACTCTGAAGTAGTATCCAGCATTCTCAGCCACGTTGGGAACACGACAGGTGGTACCAGAGACCGACGAGGACACCAGGTGCCACTGCTCCCCTTCCTTGGCCTCTCGCTTCTCCACAATGTAGTTGGTGATCATGGAGCCTCCATCGTCCTTGGGAGCCTTCCAGCTGATGATGACCGAGCTCTTAAGCAGGGCATCAACAACAATGGGCCCTTCAGGTATGCATGGTTTGTCTGTTTAAAAAGGTAGTAAAAGGAAATATACATCAGGAAATTGTATTTGTATATCCAAACATGAATATTTTGTGCAGTGATAAAATAAAGTTACCCTGGATTTCAACCCGCAGTGAAGTGTCGACGGTTCCATAGACGTTGCTGAGCTGCACCTTGTAGCGGCCAGCGTTACTCTTCCTCTGGACATTCCTCACCACCAGGTGGGTGTAGCTTTCTGTGTTCTCAATGATCACATTCTCTGAGGAGTTCAGGGGCTTCTTGCCATAGAACCACATGATCTGGGGGATTGGCCGGCCGATATAGACCACATGCAGCCTCAGGCTGGTTCCAGAGCCAGCGTTGTACTTCTCCTTGAGGGGGAAGCCAGGGTGGAACTGAGGAGCTGCCTGGAGGCGTAGTTTACCGCTGGTCTCGATTTCTCCTGCGTCATTGACAGCCCTACAGGTGTACACACCCTCGTCTTCCTGCTCGTCCGTAAGAATGCTCAGGGAGTGGTTGCGACCATCAGAGCTCACCTTGTACTTGCGGCTCTGAATCAGCTCTTTGCCGTAGCGATACCATTTGATCTCAGGCAGTGGTCTGCCAACGATGCCGCAGGTTAGAGTTCCAGACTCTCCAAGCTTGGTAGTGACATCTTGGATCTCCTCCTTCAGGGCTGGAGCCTCACCGACTTTGGAAATAATAAAAAAATATTATTAAATTATTAAACCATCAAATAATTGCCTCAGTCTAGCTGGGATCTGATGTGTTGATGGACTCACCACTCAGCTTGGTCTTAATTCCCATGGGTGTTCTGCGGGGCCGGCTGAGTCCTGTCTCGTTCTCAGCCAACACTCTGAACTCATACTCGGTGGCCTCCATCAGACCTCCCATGGTGAACTGGCGGTCCTTAGAGCGCTCCTTGGTGCACCGCTTCCAGGCACTCTCTCCGGCCTGTCTGAAGTCAATCCAGTAGCCCAGAATCTCCTTTCCACCATCTGTTTCAGGTCTCAACCAGTGGATTGTGATGCAGTCCTTGGTGACAGAGATGATGTCAATCTCCCCTGGCTGGCTAGGTTTGTCTGAGGATAAAGAGACACAGAGATCAATTGATGTTTGAACAGTCTATATTTTAAACAATTCTAATTTTCAACAAATAAGTAAGAATCATACAAAATGTAACTCAGATAGCATAGAACAATTGCTCTCACCGAATGGATCTTTGCAGACCACAGACTCTGAGGCGGGTCCAGGCTCACTCTGGCCTACGTCGTTCTGAGCAATGACTCTGAACATGTACTCCGCATCAGGGATGAGGCCAGTCACGTTGTACATGGTGGTGGTGATGTGTGTCCTGTTGTGGCGAACCCACTTCTCTGTGGACACCTCCCTCCTCTCCACATAGTAGCCAGTAACCCTGGAGCCTCCATCATCCCTGGGCCGGGCCCAGGACAGAGACACTGAGGTCTTGGTCACATCCATGATCTCTGCTGGGTTGCTGGGGGGTTCTGGTGGGCCTGAGGTTCATACAAATTGGTTAGTATGAGGCAGTATGGGAATGGAACAGAAAGCTTGCTATTCATTTATGGTTTATAGTTATTAATCTGTTAAATATTGCATCCATAAAGCGTCTCCTCCTCATAGTGTGGTTTCAGTCTCATAGCCTCAGTTTGATATTAGATCTAAACACTCACACAGAGGTGTCTTTGGTGTGACAGCGTCCACAGACTTGAGGGATCTGCTAACACCAAATTGGTTCTCAGCAGAGATCTTGAAGTGATACTCCACATTCTCCTTCAGTCCCTTCACCACCAGTGAGGTCTCTGTAACTCTGGAATCTACTGTACACCAGGCAGCCTTTGGAACCTCTCGTCTCTCCACAAGGTAGCCCAGGATGTCAGAGCCTCCGTCATCTGAAGGAGGCCTCCAGCTGACTCGGACCGAGCGTGCCTGGATGTCATCAAACTCCAGAGGACCTTCTGGGACATCTGGACGCCCAATTACCTTAACCTGAAATTTTTGAGATTAGCAGGTTATAGTCAGATTAATAGTCATATGTTCATACACAACATTGATACATTAAATTTTCATTGAAACATAATAACTCACTATATATATTTAAGAGTTCATCCCAACTATATGAGAACTCTTACAGAGTCTGGCTATTGAATGAGCAGTCTAACTAATGTCTAACCTTAATATAGACAGCCTTTTTGCCACATTTGTTTTCTAGCACCAAGTCGTAGGTGCCGGTGTCATCTCTGTGGGCTTCCTTGATGACCAGCTCTGTAATGTCATCGTGGGTGGCGATCATGGCTCTGTGGGAAATGTCACGGCCATCCTTGGTCCACTTGCATGTAGGAAGAGGTTTACCCTTGATGGGCACAGAAAGGCGGATCACTCCACCCTGCCTCACCACATATCCCTCCTCGTATTTAGCATCCAGCTCATAGTCAGGGTAGTCTGGAGACAGAGGGTCATACAGCCAGTTAGATGTTTGGCTTTTAGTCAAACATGAGAAAAACAATGAGTCATGAATGGAAGGATGTCTGAATGGTGATAGGTAATATCTGTTCTCCTACATTTATACTATTTCTTACCAAGCATCTCCTGGACCTTCACCATGCCTGGCAGCTCGGCCGGTTCTCCATGGCCACCAGCGTTGCAGGCCATGACACGGAACTTGTATTCTGCTCCCTGGGGCATGTGTGTCAGGGTGTATTCACACATCTTAATAGGAGTGGTGTTGCACTTTGTCCATTCCACCTGGTCTACCTTCTGCATCTCGATCAAGTAGCCGGTTACCACAGAGCCACCCTCCTCCTCAGGACGCAGCCAGGCCAAAGACACAGAAGTCCTGGTGGTGTCCGTGACTCTAGGCTGGAGAGGAGCGCTTGGAGGCTCTGTTAGGAACAAGAAAACAGTTCTGTGTAACTGCATCAGCTCTACTCCTACTGCAAGGCACTACACATGCATTGTCACTAGAGGCAGGTACCTAGACAGATTATACAATGAATTAAAATTTACTCCCACACATTGTGTTAGCTTGGGTTTGTGCTACTTACCAATTGGATCTATGGCCACAGAGATGACCGAGGTCTCACTGTGTTTGCCAGCTCCTCTCGAGTTGATGGCGGTGATTCTGAATTCGTACTCCAGACCCTCGATCAACCCAGAGGAGCGGAATCGAGTCATGGTGACAGGGTTCTTGTTGATCCGCATCCATCTGTCGGAACCAGCCTCCTTACGCTCAATGATGTAGCCAGCGATGGTGGAGCCACCGTTGTCCTCTGGTGCATGCCATGTCAAGGTCATGCCCTCGTGGGTCACATCAAGCACCTCTGGTCTGCTGGGAGGTCCAGGGATAGCTGTGGACACAAGCAGTGGTTAGAGCTGTTAGAATCCACATGGTATGAGTATAGACATTAATAATCTATAAGAGGAAAGATGAAGAGAGATGATGAGGAAGATGAAGAGAGAGATAAGAGGGATGAGGAGAGGGATGAGAAGAGATAAGGAGAGAGATGGGGAGAGGTGAGGATAGAACTTACTCTTGGCACTCTTGCAGTCCACCACCTCTGACTGAAGGAAGCCTCCAACACCGAAGCGGTTCATGGCAGCAACACGGAAGACATATTCAGTGCCTTCGTTGAGTCTGGTGAACTTGAAGCAGGGTCTGGTCACAGACTCTGACACCGTGCTCCAGCCGGGCCGGTGGGCTTCACGCTGCTCCACCACATAGCCACTGATGTTGGCTCCACCATCTTTCTCTGGAGGATCCCAGCTCATCGTCACAGACACTCCATCAACCTCCTCGATCCGAACTGGACCCACTGGGAGACCAGGTTTGTCTGGACACACAGAAACACAGAATTACTTACAATAAATACAACACAAATGTGTGAAACACCTCTAAATAACTGAACTAAAAAACAAACAAACAACAACAAACAACAAAAAACTGTGCCGTTCCTACCGAGGATGATGACCTTGATGACCTCCCTGGCTGTTCCAACACTGTTCTTCACCTCCAGGGAGTAGTTTCCAGTATCGCTGATGGTTGTCTCCCGCACCACCAGCCGAGTGTATTTGCCGTTGCTGTCAATTTTAATGCGGTCCAGGCTGTCCTTCATCTTCACGCCTCCGAAGAACCAGGAGCAGACGGGCTGAGGACGTCCCTTGATGGGCATGTTCAGGTCGATGGGTTTTCCACAGTGCACATGGACTATCTTCTGAGGGATGCTGGTCATGTCGATATTGGGCATTACTAGAAACACAAAGATGACATCGTTACAGATGTTTTGATACCCAGTTTACTTCTAATGATGTTATTAAGAGTTAACAAGGTGTGCATTAGGAATCAGAAAAGTATTCTCTATGAAATCCATTGCAATCTCACGTAATTTCAGTCTATAGATTTTTTTTGTCTATTTTCCATCCTGGCTACATAGCTGGGCAGGTGACCAATTACTGTACATGCCACTCACTTCACTGTGACTATTGACAGCGTTTCAGACTTAGTTGCAGGAAATACAAACTATACAAAAGCAGGGATTCAGACCACACCCCTAAAAAATGTTGTAGGGGTGTTTACAGGGAGTTTATTAACTAAATTTGACATGTTAACATATTAATATACTTTTTGACATTCAGTAGTGTGTAGTGGATACATCACTCTCTGATATGTTATGGTTATTTTAGGTTTTTTGGTCCTGTTGTCCATCACTTTAATGTTATAATCTATCATCACATATCTATCTCAATCTATTATAGTGCTAGAGGTTATCTAAATACTGTAGGACCCACAGGATACCTTTGATATCCTGGATGGTGACAGGGGTGATGATGTCCATGGGCTCGCTCATGCCTCTGCTGTTGGTGGCTCTTATTCTGAACAGGTACTGGTCGTTCTCCGTCAGGGACTGGACGGTGTGCTGGGATACCGAAGCTCTAACGGTTGCTACAGCGCTCCATCTGTCTGATCCAATCTTGCAGGCCTCAATGATGTAGCCAGTTAGCCTGCTGCCTCCGTCGTGGAGCGGCTTGTCCCAGCACAGAGAGATGGTGGACTTGTTGACGTCCACAATCTGGAGGTCCATCGGTACAGAAGGAACTTCACATACCAGCACAGCCTCTGAGGTCTCGCAGGGTTCACCGATTCCATAGATGTTCTCTGGTAGGACTCTGAAGAAGTAGTGTACTCCTTCCTCCAGGCCAGAGATCCTGAACAATGTCTTCCTACACTCAGTGGTGACTGTCTTGTAGGACTTCATGTTGGCTTCACGCTTCTCCACAATGTAGTTGCTGACATGAGCTCCACCGTCATTGCTGGGGACGTCCCAGGTGATGACCACAGACTCCTTTGTGTAGTCCTTCACATTCACACAACCTGGAGGCCCAGGGGTATCTGGAAGGCAGCAGGAAAACATAATGAAGACACATGCAATCAAACACACATAGACAATGCTTCTTATAATGTAATTTTTCTTACTATGTGATACATGCAATGTGGCTATGACCTACCATAGATTTTAACCAGAATGGTGGTGGTCTTCTTGCCAGAAGGATTCTCAGCTTCCACAATGTATTTCCCTGAGTCGTATCGGTCAACCTTCTCCACCACCAGACAAGTGTAGCTGTCCGTGGTCTCAATGAAGCCTCGACTCTGGAGCTCCACTCCCGTCTTCCTCCAGGCCACCACTGGGGTTGGCCGGCCGCTTACTGCCACAAAGAGGCGAAGGGTTCCTCCGGCACGCAAACACACTGTCTTCTTCAGGTCGTCAGCCAGCTCCAGGTCTGGCATATCTAGGGTGAACCAACAGCCTATTAGTACACTTTATGACATATGTATATATAATACAATCCTATAAATTAATCAACTATATTATAATTCATTATCATAATTATGTATCAACACAATAGTACTGTTAAATGACGTCAGAAAACTGAAAAAACTGTGAGCTGTACATCATGTACATCATGTCTGGAAACATCAATCAGGGGGATGTTTCCAGGTATGTATTTGGTATGTATATGTATATACATTTGGTATGTATACAGGGGGTTTACGTACCAACTCTCTCCACTGGTTCTATGGGCACACAGGGCTCGCTGAACTCTCCGGTGCCGTTGCTGTTGATGCCTGCTACTCTGAAGCAGTATTTCTTATTGGCCACCAAGCCACCGGCGACATACTCGTTGGTCTTGAGGGGTTTGGCGGTGGCACGGTACCACTGCTCAGAGTCCTCCTCCAGGATCTCCACCACATAGCCTGTGACGTCTGAGCCACCGTCATACATGGGTCGTGTCCAGGTCAGACTCACACTGTGCTTGGTGGTGTCAGTGACGCGAGGAACCGAGGGGGGGGCCGGGGTGTCTAGGAGAAACACACCAATAACAGTCATTCATGGAAGAGCAACGATGACTACCTACATTCAGAGAATTAAGAGCTGTCTGGGTTCCTTACAGGTGGGGTCCTTGCAGAGGATGTAAGGAGAGGCGTCACTTGGCTGACTGCTGCCGGCTGCATTGACTGCAGTCACTCTGAACTGGTAGTCACTGCCCTCCAACAGGCCTGTGATCTTCAGACGAGTGTCATAGATGGTGTAGGTCTTATTGACTCGTGTCCATCTGGACCGAGAGAAAGAGAGAGAGTTAAACAGAGAGCCATTTCAACAGGGAGAGAGAGAGAGAGAGAGGGAGAGAGAGAGAGAGAGAGAGAGAGAGAGAGAGAGAGGGAGGTAAACAGAGAGCCAGTTGAACAGAGAGGGAGAAAGAGAGAAAGAGAGGTAAACAGAGAGAGAGGTAAACAGAGAGACAGTTGAACAGAGAGAGAGAGGTAAAAAGAGGAAAAGATGAGGAAGAGGAAAAATCATCTGACCTGGTGCTGCTCTTCTCTCGTTTGTCCACCATGTAGTTCTTGATCTCGCTGCCTCCATCACTCTCAGGCTTCATCCATTCGATGATGACGTGCTCTTTGCCCACCGCCGTGGTCTCAGGGGTGCCTGGGGGCGTGGGGATAGCTGGAAAAGACATACAGCAGGTCAGAAAGGCATCAAACAGAACCAGATGGAGGTGGGACTAGTGGTGTGGGCCGTGGCTTACTGTAGGCATTCCTGGCGATGACTGGTTCAGACTCCTGAGGGACTCCAGGTCCGTACTTGTTGACTCCTCTGACTCTGAAGACATATTCGTTGTTCTTGATGAGTTTGCTGCTGATGCAGGACAGCGTCTTGCACTCCGTCTCCATGATGACCCAGTTGAGACGGCTGGTCTCTCTGCGCTCCACGATGTAGTGTGTTACCGCGTCTCCTCCGTCCTGCAGGGGAATCTTCCAGGACACGGAGCACTTCTCCTCAGTCACCCGGCTGATCACTATCTTATCTGCTGGGGCTCCAGGGGTGTCTGCAGATATACAATATACATACATAATTTAGATGACTCACAGTAACTAAGGGCTGGGGAGGAACATCAATGAGTCCTGTCAGTCTAAAGAGTCAGTCTAGTTGAATATCTTCTTCTTACCTAGGACTTTAACATTGACTGCAGCAGTCCTGATTCCACTGGCGTTCTTGACGGTCAGGATGTATCTGCCAGTGTCATATCGGTCACAGTTCTTGATGATAGCCATGGCTCTAGTGGTGGTGTAGGTCAGCGAGTATTTCTCTCCCAGCTCCAGAACCTTCTCTCCCTTGGACCAAAACACTTTAGGTTCTGGTTTTCCTCCAATGGCCCCATCCAGGACAACGTCTGATCCAGCAAGGATAGTGACAGTCTCGCCCATCAGCTTGGTGTCAATCTCAGCTTTGGGAGGGGCTGCAGAAAAGGGTTTTAAAACAATGTAACCATTGAAGAGATTAACATTCATCAATATTACTGAGCATTATAAGCCAGTGTGTGGCTATGCAGTGATATGAAAAGATGCACCCAGATTAGTCTAGACTTAGCCTAACCATAACCTAGATATTCCACCTCTATTGATATGAACCACCTCAGTGCTTCAGATCAGAATTAATTAAAAAGAAGGTTGACTGTGATGGTATTGATCTTTGCTGTTACTTACAGTATTCGTCCTTGCATGTGACAGGTCCAGTGGTCTCGGAGGGAGCACTATGAACTCCAGCAGCGTTCTTGGCGATGACCCGGTACTCAAACGTCTCTCCTTCTCCCAGGTTGGCCACGGTGAAGTAGGTCTCAGTGATGGTGGTGTAGTTACATTTCAGCCAGCGGTTGTCATCCCACTCATCTGTGCTGTAGACTTTCCTCTCCACAATGTAGCCAACAATCTTACTACCTCCATCATTGAAAGGCACAGTCCAGGCCAGGGTGACGGAGGAGCGGGTAATGTCTGTCACCTCAGGTTTACCAGGAGGATCTGACCAGAGATGAAGAGGAGGATGATTAATACTGTAAACCTCAGCATATTAAAAACTAGGCTAGTCTGAAGTTATTGAACTAAAAACTAACTGGATCACCCTCCTTGACCAAAATCATATGACTACTCAATGTATGGAGAAGAAAGTGTTATGTTCCTTACCAACTGGGTTGAGGGCCATCACAGGTCTGGATGCCTCACTGGCCTTGCTGAGCCCTGCGATGTTCATGGCATACACCCTGAACTGGTACTCCAGGCCCTCGATCAGGTTGGACACCTTGTAGTGGCACTCTAGGCACGGCAGCTTGTTCTCTCTCACCCACAGAATGGTGTTTCTCTCCTTCTTCTCAATCCAGTAGCCAGTCACAGCACTGCCTCCATCAGCATAAGGCAGGTCCCATTTAATGCTGATGGCACTGGCAGATACAGACACCACATCTGGACGAGTGGGAGGACTGGGAGCAACTAGAGGAAATGAAAAAGAAAACATTACTTTCAATAAGGATTGCCTGAAATCCACTGTTTCAATTATAGGCAACGATTTGTTTGTTTCCGAGCGGAGACACAACTCACCGAATGGATGTTCAATGACCACTGCAGCAGACTCAGTGGACTTGCTGACTCCAAACTTATTTTCAGCACATACTCTGAAGGTGTACTCCATGTATTTGGTCAGGTGAGTCACCTTAATGGTGGTTCTCTTTACACTGGAGTTGACCACCTGCCAGGAGGCAGAACCTGACTCCCTTTTCTCTACGATGTAGTTGGTGATGTCTGTGCCACCGTCGTCGGCAGGCTCAGACCAGGACAGGTTGCAGGACTCTGAAGACACCCCAGATATCTTCACTGGGCCAGTGGGGGCGCTCGGTCTGCCCACCACCAATGCGGTCACAGTGAAGGTCTTGACTCCAGCAGCGTTCTCCAGGATCAGGTAGTACTTGCCACTGTCTCCCCTTTTGCTGTCTTTGACCACCAGTGTGGTTCTCTCATTGGTCGTTCTGATGGACACTCTGTCAGATTCCTTCAGCTTCATTTCCTCCAGCTTCCAGGTCACCTTGGGAGCAGGCCTGCCACTGATGGGGATGTCAATGCTAAAGGTGTTGGAGGTCTTGCACGTGATGAGTTGGTTGGTGATGCTGCTGAGGTCGGCCGTGGGCTCAATGCGAGGTTCCTTGATCACAACAGAGCCGAAGGTGCTCTGGGGTTCGCTGACTCCAGCGTCGTTCTTGGCTTTGACTCTGAAGTCATACTCTGTGTTCTCTGTCAGACCCTCCACCAGCATCTTCAGCGACTTGGTCTCGCCAGCCAGAACCCAGCGGTCTGTGCCCTTCACTCTGAACTCCACCATGTAGCCTCGGATGCGGCTGCCTCCATCGTGTTCAGGCTTCAGCCACACCAGGGAGGCTGTGGAGCTGGTGGTGTCAACGACATCCAGCCTCTTGGGTGGAGCGGGCTCCTCTGTAGCCACCACAGGCTCTGTCATCTCGTGAGGCTCTCCTTGACCATACTGGTTCATGGCGATTACTCTGAAGAGATATGGTAAACCAATGTCCAATCCAGTGACTCTGATCATCTGGCGAGAGCACTTGGAGCTGACCTCCTGCCAAGCCAGGCGGCTGGCTTCACGCTTCTCCACCTTGTAGTGATGGATGCGAGCTCCTCCGTCATTGGTGGGGGCATCCCACATCATAGTTAGTGCTCCACGGGTGACATCTTTGAAGCTGATAGCTCCTGGAGGCCCAGGGGTGTCCAGCACTTTGACAGTGAAGGTGATTGACTTGCGGCCACTGTTGTTCTCCAGCGACAGGGTGTACTTGCCAGCTTCATAGCGGGTGCAGCCTTCAATGGTCAGTGTGGAGAAAGACTCTGTAGTGTTGACATCTGCCATAACAGGAAGTTCTCCATCCGCCTTAGTCCAGGTAGCCAGAGGAGTTGGTTTGCCCCGGAAAGCGATGTGGAGGGTGACAGAGTGACCATTCTTCACAATGTGTGTCTGCTTGAAGCTAGCATCAATGTCGATCTCAGGAGATGTGAGTCGGTCCAGGGCCTGAACGGCACTGGAGATCACAGACGACTCTCCCTGTCCTGATCCGTTGACAGCATTGACTCTGAACTTGTAGAGTTCTCCAGCCACCAGGCCCTTGGCGGTGTACCTGGTGTTGATGCAGATCTGGTTGTTGACTTTGTGCCACTCCTCCAAACTGGCCTTACACATGTAAATGTTATAGCCAATGATCTGCATGCCACCGTCAAACACTGGCATGGTCCATTCCAGGGAGACAGAGGACTTGGTGGAGTCCACCACCTACCAAACAGGAGATCAAATGTTTTATGTTTGTCAATTTTCTATCTATTCTTTGGGTTAAATACATTATCAAGGTTTTACTTATAAGATGCTCTATGTGATACAACATTTGTTGAATATAACTATTTTGACAATGAGCCCACCTTGACCAGAGTTGGAGCGCTAGGAGCACTGGTCGGCTCTCTGCATTTGAAGAGCCTGGAGGTGCTGCTGCTGGGGCCGACCCCAGCTCCATTCTCAGCCATGACACGGAACTCGTACTCGTTGCCCTGGGTAAGGTTTGTGACTCTGTGTCGAAGCTCTGTGATGGGCCTCTTGGAGGACACCTTGACCCAGCGCAGACTCTTTTTCTCCCTTCTCTCCAGGATGTAGTGTTTGATCTCATTTCCTCCGTCACTCCTGGGCCTGGTCCAGCACAAGGTGATGCTGTCTCCAGTCACATGGGTGGAATCTGGGGTACCTGGAGCTTCAGGCACAGCTGGAGGGTGGAGAGTGTCGGGAGTTACACACCACTTTAAATCATTATTATTATTATAAAAACCTTTAAGATTACAAAGAGTGTACTTACTATATTGCATTTGAGCAATGATTGGATCAGAATCCAGTGGTTTGCCAACACCAAACTTGTTGACAGCAGAGATTCTGAACTGGTACTCATTGCCCTTGATGAGGTTGGAGGCGTTAAAGGAGCAGGCCTCACACTTGGAGGTGATGGTGGCCCAGGAGATCCTGGACGTCTCCCTCTTCTCTACCACATAGTGAGTGATGGCAGCACAGCCGTCGTTCTCTGGCGGGTTCCACCATACCGTGCACTTTTCAGCCGTGATGCCAGTGAAGCGAATAGGTCCCTCTACGGGCCCTGGGGTGTCTGGAGGTACAATAAAATTGCTTGTTTTAATACTCAATACAATTCATATAGTGGCCACAAAACTGTTTCAACAACCTTTACTCATCTAAAACAAAGATGGCAATTCATTGAGATTTATGTTATCAATTTAGATTTTGAAACAATAATCCTCAATCCTTTGTTTGGCTTGGCCACAACCTCACCATCAACAATTATACATTAATAATCACTCTGACCAACCGGGTTCATCAACAGTAACAACAGAGTTCACCAACCTTGAACCCTGACATTCACGTCAGCCCTCTTGGCGCCTGAGCTGTTCTTGGCCTCCACAGTGTAGATGCCACGGTGGTTCCTGTCTGCATCACGAACAAAGAGACTGCTGGAGCCAATGTTTGTGGTGATCTCAATGTCAATCATGGTCCTCTTGTCGATCTCCTTGCCGTCTTTGTACCAGATCACCTGGGGAACGGGCCGTCCGGTGAGCCTGCAGCTCAGTTTGATGTTCTCTCCGGCTCTCAGGGTCGAAGCCTGGTCAGCAGACCACTCAATCTCTGGAGAGACTGGACACAAAGATAACATATCGACAGCAGCATGTTTACCATCAACATATAGAACATAATCTGTTGTGATTCCTCTGATTAGGCTGATTACAATAAGATTTAAATAGAG
>OMNR01057500.1:0-16888 GCA_900303205.1 Mora moro
GTGCAGACGCAGCACCTGCAGATGGAGATGGTGGAGCAGACCACCAGGCCGGACCTCACCGCCGCTCTGAGGGACATCAGGGCCCAGTATGAGAACATCGCCTCCAAGAACATGCAGGAGTCTGAAGAGTGGTACAAGTCCAAGGTACTGAGAAACCTAGATGCCGGACACAAAGACGTACGCATACGCAAAACGCATACGTACCGGTGAACATTGCTTGTTCCTTCTGTTTATGTTTGGGCACGTGTTGTTCCCTTCTACAGTTCACTGATTTGACTGAGTCTGCCAAGAAGAACAACGACTCCATTCGACAGGCGAAGCAGGACGCCAATGAATCCAGGAGGCAGATTCAATCCCTCAACTGTGAGGTTGATGCCCTCAAGAATACGGTGAGGCAGGCCTATTAGCTTCAACGCTAATAGGTCAAAGTTGACTATACTATGTTATACAATACTATATTACATGCTATACTATGCTGCTGATAATATACTACACTACTTACACTATATTATACTCCACCTCTTGTACTATACGACTTATGCTAATATACTAAACTATTCTAAACTATACTATACTGTTTATATTATACTATTACACTATTTGTACTATACTACACCACTTATACTATACTACACTATACTAGATTATACTATACTAACATGGGCTACTGTGTACTTTGACAGAATGAGGCCCTGCTGAGGCAGATGCGTGACATGGAAGACCAGTTTGGCAACGAGATCGGCAACTACCAGGACAACGTGGGCCGGCTGGAGGACGAGATGCGCCACCTGAAGGACGAGATGGCTCGCCATCTCAGAGAGTACCAGGACCTCCTCAACGTGAAGATGGCCCTGGACATCGAGATCGCTACTTACCGCAAATTGCTGGAGGGAGAGGAGAGCCGGTAAAGAAGAAAAAACGTCATTTGACCTTTTCAATATTTTTCCATCTCAAATGAACGAGTCTCTTTTGTTTGTCTAAGGTTTTCCATCGTTCATGGTTTAAATGTAGGCATATCGCTATATGCAAAATCTCTCGCTATATTTAGCTGGTTATTTTCTACGGACATATTTCACTGACCTATCATTCTGTCTCTGTCTCACAGGATTACTATTCCCGCGTTTAACATGAGCAATCAATTCAGCATGAGCAATCCATCAAGTGATAGAGGTAAGATTTGCTTAGAAGTTATAAGCTTTTACACTATAATTATGAACCAATCACAGCTAAGCAATCTAAGTATCTAGTAACACAAATGTATTTCGATTGGACGATACATTTTTCTCAATTTTTCCTTTTATCCATAGACTATGAGCCAATTCCAGACTTCTCCAGCAAAAGGACTGTGGTAATAAAGACAGTGGAGACTCGTGATGGAGAGGTACATTAACCTGCAAATTATAGCTTGGTCTCAGGATTAATGGGAAACATATTCAATGGGGTATAAGTATTGAAATATATTTGACTGTTGACCGTTTTCTGCAGGTGATCAAGGAGTCCAGGAAAGAGAAGGAGAGGGAATCCGATCGAAGTGAAACAAATGACAAGGATGCCCTGAATGTGTAGTTAATAACTAGACACACTCCAGCTCCCAAGGTTGCAAATATCTGAACCAATATAGTATTAACAAAAGGTTTACTAAAAAGCTGAACAATTAGTAGAAGGTTAGTACAAATCAATATTCTTCATTTCTGCTCGTTGTTTGTGATAAAGTCAAGCTTACTGTTACTGTGCAATATTAGAAAAATGAAACGTCTTTAGGCAGGGTCACCTTGGTGCTACTTAGTTATAACAGCTAATCCTTGCTACGGAAAAAAAAGTACAGCAGTCTTGTGCCACCAAGCAAAACCACTTTAACCACCTGATGCCTTGTTTATGGTGCATATCCTGGATAACATTCGTAGGTCATCACTATTTCTTTCACAAAGATAACCTCATGAAAGAAAGGTCAGGCGAGAGCGAGAGAAGTAAAGGCCAAGATGTTGTGGGGAGGCAGGTTGTTAAAAGACATGTTTGTCTCTTCGTTATGACATCAGCCACGGAGGGTTTAATACATCACAACTGACAGGCCAACCCAGCATGGTGAAGATGTTTGCATTTGTTTTGTCAAGACATGCAGTTCTCTCATTTAAATACAAGATGGTAAACAATAACCATAACAACAATAACCATACCGTACAGAAACACATGTGTAATATCTATTGAGCAACCAGGAATGGAGATTGAAATAAAGCCACTAAGAGCAGATATGTGTTGTGCAATTCTTTCTAATTTCCTCATTGAGTTAATATGTATATTTATCTGAGTGGGTTTTTGAACAACCACGGAGGGTTTAATAAATCCAACCCAGCATGGTGAAGATGTTTGCATTTGTTTTGTCAAGACATGCAGTTCTCTCATTCAAATACAAGATGGTAAACAATAACCATAACAACAATAACCATACCGTACAGAAACACATGTGTAATATCTACTGAGCAACCAGGAATGGAGATTGAAATAAAGTCACTAAGAGCAGATATGTGTTGTGCAATTCTTTCTAATTTCCTCATTGAGTCAATATGTATATTTATCTGAGTGGGTTTTTGAACCACCAGCCACAAACCTAGCTATCTTTTGGAGGGTTTCCAATACCACAACCACCACCACCACTCCACCCCTCCACCACCAACCCTCCTCCACCACCACCTGCTTCTTCTTCGGGGGTTAGCTAGATGAAAACAGATCAAATGCATTACCGCCACCTATGGGGGAAAAGGGTAACGTGCATCAGAAAGGGAGGGCGGAAGGAAGTGCGCGGCTTTCCGCGGGAGTTTGGATGCAGTGTGCGGACCATAACGACTGAGCAGCTATGCCGTTACATTACTCGGTAAGCGCTTGTTTTTGCTATTCGAGATTGTGTTTAGGCATAAACTAAAGCAGTCGTCACGGGTCGAGCGACTCTTTGGGTTTAACACATTTCTAAGCTTTCGTTTGGATGCGTAAAATGTATGATTCTGTAGTAATACTACATGATATGTGTTAATTACCTTGATATTCGTTCGACCAAAACTACTGCCGTCGCGTAGAGAAGATGTCGTTTATCTCGTTGTGTAGCGTTATTTGTACTGTTATTATTATTAGGCTTACTGTCAACATTACGGTCGACATGTGATTCCATGACAAATGTCATGATATTCAAGTTCAAAGCGTTAGTTAAGTAAGTGTTGTGAAAGTAGTTGGTGCATATCTATAGAAATAGATTCAGGCTAAATGTAGTCTGAGTCAAGGCACAATTGTTGACATATTTCAACCAACATATTGATTGCCTTTTTTTGTTTCTCAGCTGCCCATACATGTACATGACTCTTTCCCTGTGACAATTAGTTAAAGTTAGTTATGAAAACAACACAATGTTAACAACGTGCAATAAACAGAGAGCTGAATGTAAAACTCCCTGATGTTTTCCTTCTTTTGAGTATATTTATATGTTTATATATTTATTGTTGTTCTCCCTACTGGGTCTGACTTGCTTTCATTTTACTTTCCTCCATGGCACCATCTGGTACACCTGACATGTCCATTCCCCAGTGGTAGGCTGATTGTACATGATGAATTGTGAACTTTTGGCGACGTGCAGTGCCCTTGGGTACCTGGAGGGAGAAACCTATCACAAAGAAGCCGATTGTCTGGGTAAGTGGGTAACAACTGCAAACATGATTTCAAGTTCAAGAAGGAACTTGGAACTGCCTGATTATCCCATGCTATTGACACATTCTCCTCATTGTCTCTGTTGTAGAGAGTGTGAAAGACCTGATCAGGTATTTGCGTCATGAGGATGACACCAGGGATGTCCGGCAGCAGCTGGGGGCGGGGCATATCCTGCAAAATGACCTGCTGCCCATCATCTCCCAGCATGGCAGTGACAAAGCACTATTTGATGCCTGCATCAGGTACTGATCATTTTAAAAGGATGATGATAATAATGATTAAAGTTCTTTAACATGCATAATATGTTAAAAGCAATGGCTCAGTAGAGGTTGGTATACGTTAACATGAATATGAATACAAAGACTTGCAGCTCTGAGCCTCATAGCGCTGCTCTTTCGGTGTTTACCAGGCTTATGGTGAACCTGACTCAGCCCGCCCTGCTCTGCTTCGGTAAAATCCCTGATGAACCAGCGTTCAGACATCACTTTCTACAAGTCACCTCGTATCTGCAGGCCTATAAAGAGGTATTTTGTTAATGCAATCAGGCCTCATTTAAATACTAAATTGATGAAAACATACAAACAGCCACTCTGAATTGAAAATGTGGTGGGTAAATACATTGTGCTAATATTCAAATGGTTTGTCTAAAATCACACTTCATCTTCAATCTTCATTTTATTGTTATCTAGGCATTTGTCAATGAGAAGGTGTTTGGCGTTTTGAGTGAGACCTTGTATAACCTATTGCAACTGGTGAGTATATATAATGATCATTATAAAGACATTGTTTTAATAATTTCCTTCAGGATTAACAAAGTACTCAACATTATTATTATTATTGATCCCAATTCCTCCTCCATTACAGGACTGGGAGCAGCGGCAGGAAGAGGACAACCTGCTGATCGAGAGGATCCTGCTGCTGGTCAGGAACATCCTCCACGTGCCGGCAGACCCTTACGAAGAGAAGGTCTCGGCTCAAACAATCCTAATAGCATTAATAATGTCCTATTCTTTTGTGCTTGAAATACCTTTTTAATGTAATATCTGATATCACACCTTTACTTTAATGTCCTCCCTCCATCTGCATCTGTCTTATGTCCTGTCCCCCGTGTATGACCCCGGTTTCTGGTCGCTTCCAGAATGTGGACGACGACGCCAGCATCCATGACCAGCTGCTGTGGGCCGTTCACATGAGCGGTTTCGACGACCTCATCAAGTTCCTGGCGTCCGCTCAGAGCGAGCAGCAGTGGTGCATGCACGTGTTGGAGGTCGTCTCCCTCTTGTTCCGAGACCAGGTTAGAGAAGATCTTTGCTATTTATTATTATTAGTCATTTTAAGCAGTTGCTTATACAACTCGCAGTGATTTCAGATACAGGCCATTAAGGAGCAAGGCAGGGGTTAGGGTGTCTTGCTCAGGGGTGTCTACAGGTTGACCGTGGACATTGGGGATCAAACCCAGCTGGGAGTCCTAAACCTATACTTCTCACCGTACTCCTCCTCCAGACACCAGAAGCCCTGGTCAGTGCCGGCCACGCCCGCTCCACCCAGGAGAAAAACCGAGACCTCCATGAGCTGGAGGTGCTGAGGCAGAAGGAGCAGGCAGAGAAGCGGACTCGCACGCTACAGAGGGGAACCAGGTGAGTGGACATGCGGTGGTTTCCTGTGGTTTCTAGTTTTAAATAGAACTTGTTTCAAATGGATGATAAGTCCATCATTGCAGTTGTGCAAAAGTGAAATATATGTTATATAATATATATACCACCCTATAAAGAATGAATTCACTGTCCCCTTTCAGACACTCTCGCTTTGGAGGGTCCTACATTGTTACGGGCCTCAAATCAGTTGGAGACAAAGACGTCATCTATCACAGAGGCCTCCATAATGTAAGTTAAGCATCACTATACGGGTCCTCTTTTAGCTCATTCGCAATAAATCTATAAATTGGACACGCCCTTATCTCATGAGTTGATATTTGCAAAACAAACCAAAACATTCAGACTTCAAGAATGACCAATGGCTGTTCTCTCTCTCTCTCTCTCTCTCTCTCTCTCTCTCTCTCTCCAGTTCAAGAACTACACGCATGACTCTGGGAAGGCTGTGAGGCGCGTCCCCAAGAGGAACCGCCAGGCGCGGGAATGCGACGGCAAGCGGCGCTCCGCCCTCAACGTGAGGCTCTTCCTGCGGGAGTTCTGCGTGGACTTCCTGGACAACTGCTACAACCACCTCATGTACCTGGTGAAGGTGAGCCTTTAGCACCAACGCCCCCCGGGCCTTAACTCCTCCTTTTGAATGAGCTTGACTCGAGTCATTTTAATCATGTGCTGTGCACTAATGTATTTTATTGGTGGGTTTGAGCAGCTGAAATCTCACAGCAAAACAGAAAACAAAGAACCGTATATCTATATTTAGATAATCCTATCCACTGTGTTGTGTTCACATACACCTGGCTATTTCTAATTTTTGAATTTTATATGCCGTACTTTAATCACACATCAAAGCATCATTATTTAGCATCTGGTAGTCGGGCATGTGTGTTATCTTCTGAGCATTGCCATTACCTTATGTCTATCATACCTCCACAACACCTCCTGGTGGATCCGTTCTCCTTCTCACAGGAGGGTTTGATTCGAGAGCAGGCCCAGCAGCACGACGAGACCTACTACCTCTGGGCACTGAGCTTCTTCATGGCGTTCAACCGCGGCAACGGTTTCCGCGCCGACCTGGTGTCCGAGACCATGTCCATCCGCGCGTTCCATTTCATTGAGCGCAACATCACCAACTACTACGAGATGATCCTCACCGACCGCAAGGAGGCCACGTCCTGGTCCCGACGGTGAGCTGAACATTACAAAAAATCTTAAGTTTTCATCCAAAGTGAATTTATTTAGCTACATGTCATTACTGAGCAGGTAGGTGTTGGGGCATCCTGTGGCCAACAAGATGCCTACAGGTACCAACCAGAACCTTTCAGCTTGGAGTCAAACGCCCTAAGCAGCAGACTAACCTGCCCCCAATTCCCAACATTAATAAGAATGTTCAAGTCAAAATCCTTTTTGATCTGAAATAGGACTATTTTCTCCTTTTCTTCACTAGGATGCACCTGGCATTAAAAGCCTACCAGGAGCTGCTGCTGACGGTGAACGAGATGGATCGTTCCCATGACGTCAACATCCGGCAGAGTTCCAACGTTATCAAAAGTAAGATATATCAAAAAACGTAACTTACTTTAGTAAGGCAGCAATTATTCAGTTGATTTTATTTCACATAGGCCATACGTTGGTGTATGCCATGAATGTGTCGTATTGTTTCTCTTGGCCATGCATTGTAATTTAAATGTCTTGCTTTTTATTATTGGAGATTACGCAAAAGCCAAACTGTCCGAATATTGTGGTGTATGCTGTCGTTGTTTCAGTGTGTCCTCTACCTCCCCTCCAGGTAACATCTTTTACCTGATGGAATACAGAGAGATATTCCTGACGTTGCTGAGGAAGTTTGATGACACCAAGCAGCCCCAGTCCTTCCTCAAAGACCTGGTGGAGTCCACACACCTGTTCCTGCGCATGCTGGAGCGCTTCTGCAAGGGCCGCAACAACCTGGTCGTGCAGGTAAACGCCCACGACCAGATGTAAAAGATCTTTAAAAAAAATAAAACGACGTTTGAACAAGTCAGGTTTTTATTATTTCTATTCGCTGAAGTAAATTCACTTTAGATTGTATGTGTTTCTCTGGATGGCATTAACATACATCACTGTTGTGTTTCACCTACCACAGAAGAAGAAGGTGAAGAAGAGGAAGAACCGGTCTCAAAAGAACTCCTCCACCTCGGAGACTAGCCCAGAGGTCTTGGAGGAAACCTGGAAAATTGTGTCTGAGGAGCTGAGAGCTTCTGGCTTTCAGGTAATTCCACAATATTGCCACAAGGGGGCGCATGGTTACCTTACTTTCTGTGTTTACTGGTAACTAGATTCTCAGAACAATTCATTACAATTTTCCTTGAAAGGCCTCAAAAGCTGATTGAACAATCTATTATTTGGTTTACACCTCAAATAACAATGGACAGTATTATATTTGTTTGCATTATTTATACTGTAATAATATATACAGTAATAATAATATTACTACTACTACTACTGACTTTAGAATATAAAAACCTTTTTAGGTTTCACTTTAAGACTGCGGCCAATGTAACCGAATGTTATTTCCTCCCGGTCTGCAGTTGTCAGGGACTCTGACGGAGAGGCTGGTGCCGTTCGATGCTGTCTCCGAGATCCCCCTAGAGGAGCAGCGGAGCGAGGCCATGGTGCGCGTGCAGGACTCCCTGCTGGCCAAGCTGGGACCCGAGGCCCTGGGACTGCTGAGGGCCGCAAGGTCAGTGATCCTCTTCTCTCACACACCCGTCATGGTGGGCCCCATCTGCCTGTGTTTTTAAATAGAGCCCTCGCTGCTCCTCTGTGTCCCCAAGGGAGGTGTGGCCAGAGGGGGATGTGTTTGGTTCAGCTGATGTGGAGCCAGAGGAGGAACTGGAGCTGCTCAAACAGATCCTTCATGCCACCCTGCCCAGTGAGTCCTCAGTACCTTAATGATGTGCTCTGTTCCACTCTACACAGCTTAAAGAAAAAAATCGATTGCTAATAAGTACAAATGACACTGGCGTATTAATTTTGATAATGTTGTATTTCATTTAACGCTGTGATTTTAATTGTTGTCTTTCTACATTGTCTGCACCCCCAGGGTCCGCTCCCCCTGAGCCTGCGGCTGAAGAAGAAGAGGACGGGTATGAGGAAGAGGAGCTGGAGTCTGTCCAGGTGTCTGAGACAGACTTTAACTTCCTGGATTTCATCAAGCGGTAAGGAAGCGTCTTGAAGCAACCACCACAATGGGTTCTATAAAATAACTTCCTATAAAATAAGTCTTTGAAAAAACGTTTAACTTTTTAATAAATCACTTTTTAATTTACAATAATTTTCAATTTCAAATGTAGTCAAATCCTACAAGTCCTCTCCATTTGTGACCCTACATTATTTTTCCTTTGCTTCATCAACGACTGAGCGAGGTTTTCCCCCGACACTCCTAGGTTCGCCAACCCTGCCATTGTACGGCCCTACCTGCTCCTGCTCAAAACCTACTCTCAAAACTCACCGCACACCAACCACTGCATCGCACGCATGCTGCACCGCCTGGCCGTGGACCTGAAGATGGACGCGCTGCTGTACCAGCTGTCCGTCTTCAGCATCTTCAACAGGATCCTCAACGACCCAGCGGCCGCAGCCTATAAGGTGCGTCTTGTTGATGAACGATTGCTGCTCATCACTACCTGCCTTTTACCTCATTCTTTAGCTGTTAATTCTATGTTCTAACTCTAACTTTCCCCTCGGGATCAATACAGTGTCCGTCTCTGGTTTTGTTGACCGGCTGTGGCGTTTGGTGAAATAGGGTGGTGGTGATTGCAGGAGATTTGACCATTGCCTCGTGTTCGTCTTCCGCAGGAGCTTGGGACCTTCGCCAAGTTTGTGGTGAATCGCTTCTTATCGGTGGCGGCGCGGAACGACAAGGCGTACATCGAGCTGCTGTTCTGGAAGAGCGTGGGGGCGGTGCGCGAGATGACCGAGGGCTACGACAAGGCTGGGTGACTTGGTTTTTATTGACTATTTCTATTTATTTATTTATTTATTGTAACTGTTGTATGTGTGGCCGTGTTGTGATGCCTGTTGAGAAACAAAGTGTGCATCAAAGTAAAAAAAAAAGAAACCGAACGACTTGGTCTTTAGAAATGTCGGCACTTAAGTAGTTACTTAAGGATGCAACAAAACCCCTGCATGCCCTCCATTACGTCTGACACGGTCCATCCCCCCCACCCTCCTCACACAGAGGCGACTCCAAGAAGAAAGTGGCATGGACCGAGGAGGAGGAAGAGGAGTTGCGCACCCTGTACATGGAGCATTGTGATTCAGAAGGTGCCGGCCTCTTTCACGCCATTAAAAGAAGGCTCTTTCCATGCGTCGCCCTGTTCCCTCTGATCTCCTGACCGTTGCCTCTCGCTTTAGTGCCAGACATAGTGGAGACTCTGCTGCCGTTGCTCGGCAGCGGCACGCGCACCCGGCGCCAGGTGGTGGTCCAGTTGGTGCACATGGGCCTGGTGGACAGTGCCAAGCAGCTGAAGAAACAAAAGTAAGTCTTGCTGGGGCGACGGACCCATTTTAAGGTCCAGGTGTGCGCTGAAATGCGTGTGTGTGTGCTGCAGGGCTCAATGCAGTCCCTTCTCTGGGAATGTGTTCTTATTCATGCACTGTATGCAATACCCGAATTCATCCGTTGTCTTGCTCATGATGACTTTGGATCCTTCATGTAGGATTGGCACCGGGATTGTTCTGTGGACCGAGGAGCAAGAGGAAGAGCTTCAAATGCTTTATGAGGAATTCAGAGACTCAGATGGTAAGGGCGCTTTGTCAAATACAATAAATATAGCTTTAGGTCCATCTGTAGTTAGGTAACATCTATCTATCTATGGCCACTATGAAAAGCGTCCCGTCTGTGTGGAGGATGTAACTGTGGGTCTCTTCTCCTGGTGGCCGGTGGTCGTGCAGATGTGCTGGGGAACATCCTGAAGAAGAGCACAGCCAGGCGCTCGCGGGCCCGCGTGGTGGACAAGCTGATCAGCATGGGCCTGGTGTCCGAGAGACGGCAGCTCTACAAGAAAAGAGACAGTGGTGTTCCCCGGAAAAGCTCAGGGAAAAGCTCCGGTAAAGGCTCCGGTAAAAGCTCCGGTAAAGGCTCCGGTAAAAGCTCCGGTAAAGGCATGGTGAGGACTTTTTAAATGCATTTATTTTCTTTTTATTTTGTATTTATTTATGCTACTCTAAAGTTTTTGAAAGACTTTGGATGGCCTTATGTATGAACGAATCCACAGCTGTGTGTATGAGTGGATCCACAGCTGTATGTATGAACGAGTCTGAATAGATTCTTGTTCCCCTGGCAGACTGAAGAGGACTTCCTAGCTGACCTAACAGGTCAGGTTGGTGATGAAGATCAAGAGGAAGAGGAGGAAGAAGATTTTTCTGAGAGCGACGAAGAGGAGACTGAGGAACAGAGGGAGAGGGAGGCCTCCACAAATGGAGGGCCGAGGAGAAAAAGCATGGAATCGACTGTAGGGAAGATGCCAAATGTGGGCACCATGCTGCGTGCTCTCCAACAAGAAGGTGAGTCCTTTTTAATTATTTTTTAATTAAGGGTTTTCGGGGGTTTAAGGGTTGTTCTTTTTTCTCTATTTCTTTCAACATATTCTTCTTCTACCAGACGTGTCATATTTTTGCTTTTAAGTGTTTGTGTAGGTCCACTGGAAATGTATGTACTTCCTCTTTCGAGTAATACATACATTTATCTGTAATCTAAACGGAGCTCTGACATAATTTTACCCATTGACATCCAATATTCCAATGTTCACTGGTTTTGTCGTTGTTTTCAGGTTTGTCAGGACCCCTGTTGTGGCTACAAAATTGCCTTAACAGAACAGCAGACGACCGGGAGGAAGATGGTATGTGCAGCCAAAATAAAGGACATATTTATCTTTGTCCACCCATGTGCACCCAACATTTTAGTTGAATATTCTTGTCGTTTAAAAATCTAAATTGTCGGTTTATACTATTGAATGAAAAAAATGGATTTGATAAAGGGTATTACCACAACGCAACTATGAAATCTCAATTGCATTTTAGTTGGATGTCTGACCGACAATGTTTATCTACCAGGTCTGTCTCAGCCTGTGCCACTGGTCCCCCTCACGGAGGAGAACGAAGACGCCATGGAGAAGAGGAGCTTCCAGAAGCTTCTCCGCAAGCTGGGATTGCGAGCACCAGCAAATGAGCAGGTCATATTTGACAAAGTTCACAACAAATCACTATAGCAAAGGCAAAACCTTTTTTGCATTCATAGGAGTTTGATATCATTTCTCAGAGTATAACTTTCAATATTTGCCAATCAGGAGTCCTTTTGGAGGATCCCAGAGAAGTTGAGCCCGTCCCAGATGAGGGGTGCGGCTGCAGCCCTCACCCCAAGAGAAGATCCCCCTGCAGGGGCAGAGGAGCTGCAGGAACCTGGGAGCCCCAACCAAGAGCATCAGGAGGATGTGTCCTCACATGAGCAGAGATCAGAGGCACTGCGGGCACTGCTGCTTGCACGCAAGAGGAAACCTCGCTCCAACGAGACCAACGGTATGCTGGGAAATGTGACACCAACCATCCTAATAGTTGTCCTATGATAATCATATGACTCTTTTTTTTTTTTCGTATTAGTTGTGTAATTGTCTCTCAGGCAGTGTGATTTTAGCAAATAAGACTTGTGATGTGCAAACTCATGCTCATGGTGTCAAGCATTTGAAAGCATTACTTTCAAAACAGAACAAACAGCAGTAACTAGTATTTGTCCACTCCTGACAATATCTGACTAATTGCCTCATTTGTTTAAACAAATTTGATCATGGTGTTTGAACCCCAATAATAACACAAAAAACGAAAACGACCAGAACAAAAGTAGGTTTAATAAGAACAATGACCTGCGTTACTTCGGTAAGGCCCGAGACAGCACTTCTAATAGATAACATAATCTGTGTTATTAAGGCGGCTTTGTGTTTTTCATAGATTCCACCCCAGTTGAAGACGCCCCTATAGGGACCGCACTCACAGACAGCCCGCTTGGAAGGTGAGCCGTACACTCATCTGCTTGTTCACTAGCGAAGCTGGTAGAGGCTAATACCTTAGTCTTAACTCCAGACTATGGGTTGTGTTTTCTTTGTGTGACGGCAGGTCCCCGCAGGAGAAGACCTCGGTTAAACGAAGCAGAGTGTTGGACGATGATGATGAAGATGAGGACAAGGGTATTTTGCACCTGCTGTTGTGATCTTTACTGGATACTAGGTCCTGTCTAGCTCAATTGGTAGAGAGCATGGCATTAACACGGCCAGGGTTAGGGTGTACGATTCCTCCTCGGAGCACACATGCAAAGAGTGTATAAGTGTTAGGGAGTGTATAAATGTTTAAGACACTTTGGATAAATGTGTAAATAGCATAGATTTATACATTTAACTTTTTTTTTTTTTTACAAATCTTTGATGAAATATGCAGTTAGATGTAATGGCCTAAATGTCTCTACAGAGGTGAACGGCGCCACTGCGATGGACATGGACAATGATGGAGACTCAGACAGAGAGACCGTGTCTGCTCCCGCCAAGAGACGCAGACAGGCGGCCCTCATCGACGATGACGATGACGATGATTAGTGGTCGTTAGTTATTAGGCGAGTGGGACATTCAGGAGTTTCAAGACTTGACAATGGTCTCTTGTGATCGGGGCCCAAGGGCAAGTGAAAAGGAGTCCCGACTATGTACCAACATGAAGCCCATGTACATAACAGTTTTCATTTCATGTCATGTCTTTGTTAAGTTAAAAATGACTTTAAATGTTCACTATCAAACGTGTAGTTATGGTAGGTGTCCTCTGCCTTTCTTGTATTTTGCATTGTTTTTATACTTGGCCAGCCAGCATTGTTAAGAGGTTAAGAAGTGTGTCCATCTGCATGGTTCCTATATATATTCTTACAGTTTCACCTCAGGGTAGTAACAGATTATATGCCCTTGTTTGATTGTTATATTTGTATAGGAAATAAAAAAACAAATATGTATTGATTAATAAATTGGTAGTGTTTTGAAGTTATGTCTTGTCCTGATTTGTTGCTTTGTTTTTGTCTGTTGTCTGTGATGTTGCGCTATGGCAGTTTAATCACTAGAGGGCATGTTTGGAAAATGTTCAGCCTTAATTGAGATTCTGCTATTGTTGAAATGCAGTCCTAATGTGATATGCCCGAACACGTCACTTGTAAGTCGCTTTGGATAAAAGCGTCTGCTAAATGTAAATGTAAATGTCATGTCACTGGGGATATTGATTACGTCAGCGGGGGGGGGGTGAAACCTCTAGTGATATTCTATTCATACCATGTATTTATTTGCAAAACCATTTTCAAACGTTTTTGTTGTATTTGAATGTGTATTATTCCAGTGCTCGGGGACAGCAACATCGCATAGTTCTTCAACATTGTGCATGGACTAATACATTTTTGTTTAATCTAAACCCTTGCTTCGAGGTCCTTTCATGTTTCCAATCAATGCCTTCAGACTGACTTTTTCCAGCTGTGGTGGGGGTGGTCTGTTGTCTCCACATCTGGACCATGTTAGTGGCTTCCTGTTACAGCAGTTGGTCAACCCCCCAATCCCAGAGATGTAGAGGCGGATCTGCGACTCCACGAGTGAGCGGTGCAGTGACACGCTGTGGATGGGTGCGGTGTATGACTTCCTTTTCAAAGAGATGGAAGTATACAGCCAGGTCGCCAACAAAAGGAGAATACAACCTAGAGCATGTCGGTGCTAAAGTTATTGTAGTTACATGTAGACGTCCGTTGGCAGCGTCACAGCATTCGTAAAATGACGAGAATCATTTGACATGTGGGTCTTTTTGTGTTATTAACTTGTTGATGTATCCACCTCGGGAGTCGGGACTAGATTGAATGACAACGTAGATGTGTTTTTATAGGCCCATGAGTTTGTTGGGATACATTTTCAATTGTGTTTACTTTCATTTAAAACATCACTTTGAGCCTTGTTGTAAATCAAAGCTACGGCCTACGTCATTGTTTATTCCATCGGCGTCCTGTAGAAACATTAACAATGTGGTAACTTTAGATACATTTGTAGCAACTAGGCCTACCTATGATTGATGGGATTGAAGAACGTAAAATTAACTGACACAGTTGCAATGCATCACCTATTATAATACAGTATAAGAAAAAACATTTTTACAGGTAGCCTAGATACAGTATTTGCGCATATATTAGTGTAAATAACATTATTGGCATAGAAACAACAAGTATCCTAAGTTCCATTTGATCCATCTTTGGACGTGGCTTGCTTAAGGTAAGTTGATTTCTGCGCAATTGAACGTGTCAGTGATGAACTAACAACAGTTTGGTGTAGTAGTAGTCGTAGTCGTAGTAGTAGTCGTAGTAGTGTACTGAAACGACGGACGAGACGCACTCAGGCCTATAAGAAGAGCCTCCTCCTCCCAGCGAGAGGGATTAGAGGGAGGGAGAAGAAAAACTTTTGAAGCCTCTCGGAGCCTGCCATCTACCTCAATGAAAGAGAGAGGGATGGTGTGTCAACGCAACGTCTACCGTGGCAGTCACGACTTCTTCGGGACGGGGATCCTGTGCTTGTCGACAACGTTGTAGTCGGGTAGTTTGGGCTCAACGGTTGAGTTTGCAGAAGAGCTCAAGCCATGCGACGAGGGAGTGACTACGTGGTAGTTGTTGTGTTTTGGATCAATACGAGTTCTGTGTGAGATCTGTGAAAGCATGTCGGCTCGGTGTTCGGCGCAGCCCCCGAGTTTACAAAGAAGTGAACGTTAATTTGGACACAAACCGGTTTCCCCTGGTACCCTACCGCCGCTTCTGTGTGTGTGAAAGGTGGTGCGTTTTCCTGTTGGAGGTTCTCAAGCTGAAGTGCGGTGTGCGGCCGAACATTGATCCACTGGTAAGTTATAAATAACGTACTTATATATGACACAACTTTCTCGCAGTGATGCTCTTAAGATTGTCCCCGAGAAAACGAAGACATTCGTTTTCCCCCTCAAGATTATTGGGGGGATTTCTGATCATTGGCGACAATGACGATGCCCGTCGATTGTCTTCCATTCAAGGCATGCAACAATATTCACTTCTTTGATTATTTTCTAATTGATTATACGGTCCCACCCAAAATCCAGATACTAACGTCATAGATCTGCTGTTGAATGTCTGTTACAAACGACGTGGCATGATGTCATTGCCATGTCTCTTAATTGAGAAGGGAAACAAGGATCATCTTTAGTCCCTGTGTTGAAGTCAACAACTCCTTTCTTGCACTAAACCATCTTGGTACTGCGACCAGACACCTAGTCATGCATTAGCCTTGTTATTACTTATGACTTACCAGCATACAAGTATTCCCCTTATGCATAGTCTAGTTAGAACAGCCTACATCCTACAACAGCCTATGAAGGAAGACATTGGTGGCTGATAGTCATATGTTGCTCATTAACAAACAATTTGTTATATATTTATATTTATTTATTCTTGTATTTATTCTTCTTCTTTTTTATTTCTGCACTATCTCCCTGTGCAAAAAAAATAAACCCCAAACCTTTTCATTGAGGCTCTACTATGTGTTTCCAGAGTGGGAGAGAAGGGCTATTTTGGCTTTGTGATGATAGGCTATAAGTCCTAGTCTGTAGTTACTCCCCTATCCTGCACCCCCCTTCCATCTACTTGACCCACTCTAAAAGCTAGTCTGTTAGGTTGTGCCAGATGCGCTGTCCCTGGGAAACATCACAGGAAACCCATCCCTGCTTTAGGCAAGGGAGAAGAGTGGAAGGAAGGAAGGAAGAGTGTGTAAGGGAAAGACACTGTAGCAGTTCACCTTTTGTGGTTGACTAATTTGTGTGACAGCATTCCTAAGTGAGCATTCTTGTGTGCACATGTATCCCTTCACACAAAATGTGTTTTGTCTTTGTCTTTGTGGTTTGTCATTTTCGTAAAGATTGAACCAATGTGGCGTAACGGCGTTTTTCATCTCAATCAGTCAAATCGTGAAGTTTCCAGATCTGTCGGGGGCCACATGAACGGGGCAGACATGGTAGCTTCTTCTTCTTGCGCTGTTTCAAAGCTTGTTTCCACCTCCCATGTAATGCTCCTATGTTAAGGAGTACTAGTTTGTATTTCAACAAAGTGGAGTAGTCTAATGCCTCTATGACAATGAGAAAATTGCCCAGGGAAATTCAAACCATTATGAGTAAGTTTCTCCTGTACTTTCCCCCTTTTCCTTGAACGAAAAAAGATTCTCATTATTTCCAGAGTGACTAGAACCAAGTCGTAAGATGATCCAACTGTTACAGCTCAGCAAGCAACGGCACATTGAAACAAGTCAGAGGTCACCTGTTGCTGTTTTCACCAGGATGCTAACCATATATGGGACACAGTGGGATGTTGGCAATAAAGACCAAAAAACGTGGTGAAGAAAATACTGGTTATCATTTAAAAGTTGAGTTTGTTTATGAAGGAGAAAGGGGGGTGTGTAGAAGATGTCTTGGATAATGAAGAACATATGGGGGGGGGGGGGGGG
>OMNR01057502.1:0-14851 GCA_900303205.1 Mora moro
AGCTTTGCCAAGCTATCAAACAGGAAAAATATGTTGGCATGTTATGCTTACCTTTGTTATGCAGGAAATCCAGAGCGCTAGCAATGTCCTGCACTACAACGCTGGCTTCCTGCTCACTGAAGTGCCGTCTCTTGTGAATTTGAGCCAGGACGGACCCTACAAAAAAATACAATAAAACACCATTAATTTAGTAAACAAATGGTAACACTAAATTACTGCTGGTTTCATAAACTCTCCATTGCACTCACAATAATATTGCATCTTCCAACAGTCATAAATAACATTACAGTTGTGCAACCAAGGGCCATTTAAACTTAGTCAAGTTTAAACCTCTGCATGAGTAATGTATGCACGTCTGATCTCTGTACCAACCCCCTCTCAGCTTCTCAAACACCAGGTAGAATTTATCCTCCTCTTCAAAGAACTCCACCAGCTCCAGGATGTTCCTTTAGAAACACATGATGATGATGATGATGGTGGTACTACACATAACACCGAGGACCTCTGGGAAAGTACGGCACTCTGATCAAGATGGTGGTGGAGGAGCTCACCTGTGACCCTGGCACTGGTAGAGCATCTCCACCTCACGGAAAACACGGCTCCGGCTGTGTCCAGGGCGCTTCTCGATAATCTGAGGGTGGAAAGAAGTGTATTGTTTAGACAAGAGCCTTATAGGTGGAAAGTTATAATATTTAAAAGAGTAAATATTAGGTGTAAATATTAGGTATTCATGAACATTATGACTTCTTGGAGGACTGGGTGTACAGAGAAAGTAAATGTCAGACATTAGTGTGCTATATATCAACAAATGCAAAAGTGGTTTAACCTACTTTGGAACTGTTGGCCAAACAAGGGCCATCACCCCCCACCCTCTCATAACTATATACACGCATATACATTTTATATACATATCTACAGCACTCCAGGTCCCATCTTCCAACTTTGAGTGGGATCTTAAGTGGAATTAACCTGCAAATCCAAAACATTGATGACAACAACAAAATGTAGCTGCCTGGGACTAATCCTGTGTGGGGCCTCAACAGGTTGCATGATACACTGCCAAGAGAGACTGCTGACACCAAGGCAAAGGGCCTGAATTTTCCAGCCCCGGTCATTGTCTGCATGGAAGTGCATGCTTGTTTCTCTTCCTGCTAGCTGGATTACAGCCGCTATTGAAACCCGATGGGAGCGTAGCGCACTGTGTGTCTAGGATTAATGCACAGGCGAGGGGCCTGTGCCCAGCCCAAAGCCTCTGCACTGTTCCAATCTGAGTCAGCAGCACGTATGTGCCAATCAGCTCACTTTTTCCTGGTTAAAAACACAAGGCCCCGCCTTCTGCTCAACAAAAAAGGCCTGTGGGGTAAACAAACAGCCAGCAAAACAGATCAGACATACATTGCCACGGAGTGAGAACAGCCCATGTGATATAACACTTTGGATCCCCCTCCCTTTGTCCTGCTTGGTGGAGCAGTAGAGGGGGGGGGGGGTTGCCGTGTTTGTGTAGCACAGTCACGTACACGTTTGGTGGGGGGAGTAAATCAGATGCCCTGCACAGCCATGCTCTGGAAGAGGCCCCAGTCATGCTGCAGTTCTGTAAATCAATCTGGTCTTGCTAAAAACAAACCTGAGGAGGGGCACTGGATAGAGAAGCGCCCTGCTAGTTCCTCATTGCATTTACAACCGAAGACAGACACTTTGCTCCCTTTAATCTAGTATGCGTGTGGGAGGGGGGTTGGGCGGCGTTGTGGACATCTGGCAAGAACAGTCTGAACGCCCATCTCGACCTAACTGACCTTGAGTAACCACCCCTATCCCCCTCCGACTTAACTGGCCAATCCCCAGGGATTTAGCAAACCATGTCTAGGCAAACAATAACAAAGGTCGCCTGGGAGGATCAGTACCCCCATTTCTTTTAAATACACATTTCTTGAAACAAAACCTCCTCCCTTAGAACACCGCAATGTCAACTCAAAAAAATAAAACAGTACTACAGGATATTAAACCATTATTGAAGTGTAAAGCAAACGCAAAATAATGCTGTTCATGGAACACTTGATCGACCCGATTAAGGGAGAAAACAACACTACATTCCACCAGGGAAGGCATGCTTCAACTCCTCCCATCTTTACAGTCAAGTTGACTGAGAAAGAAAAAAAAGAGAAGCCATTTCTCAATGCCATTTCTCCCCGCAAATGGAGACTGCAGAGCCTCCGGAGACCAACGTCTTGGAACTCCCCGCCCACGTACAAAGGGAGGAGGAAAACAGCGAGAACAGAGCAGTGTAAACACTCGGGGTCACAACCCAAACCCAGAGCCCTCGCCTTTCCAAATGGGGGTTTGTTTTGGCACAGCTGCCAGTACACAATGTTCCCCCCTGCTTGAGGCCGCTGTAGCCAATGGGCACAAAGAGAAGGGGCGGATACCGGGCCAGGAGACGCTCTGATTGGAGCAAGCCGTGTGCGACAGGAAGTGTTTGCTAGCAGCAGTGAGACTGCATGAATTTTAAAAGCGGAGAGCAGCAACAGAGGAGCTCGGGGCACTTTTACTAAACAGTCTCGTAGACTTCAGTAATGTCACAAAACGGTTGCATGTGCAACCCTATGACAGCCATATCGAATACCAGCCAGTGAGAAAAAAAATGCCGGCATACAAATGCAATGTTTGTGATAATGTGCGAATGCTTTTTCCCAGGGTACAACAAAAGTGCCTACCTTGACTGCGTATTCTTTATTGGTGATCAGGTTGATGCAAGTTTGCACCCTGGCATACGCCCCCTCTCCGAGTATCTCTTCCTGCAGCCTATACACATCTGTGGAGCAAGATTATTAGAGTCAGCAGGGTTTTTTTTTTTTTTAATCTTCATATGTGCTGCTAAGAAGATCAATACAAAGACAAACATTTTTCAAGTAAAATAACTTGCCCTCAAAACGCCCCGAGAAACTGTCTGTTGCCCGGCAACGCTTCTTCTTCTTGTTTCTCTTCTTGGCGTCTGGGATGTCGATTGGCCGACTCGAGGGTATGTCTGTAAACATTGCGAGGGTTGTGTTAAGCCATAGGCCATTGCCGTTCATGAAAATATTGCCCACTTTCCACACAGCTCCAATTTGTGTGCAGCAGATACTGCAGAGATATGACAGTTGTTATTGTTAACTTGTTAATATATATTTTGCCATATAATACTCACCATGTCTTGGGGAGGAATCGAAATTGAATGATGAATCAAGATGAGAACCATTTTTAGTGAAGTCATCTGACTCAAAGGGATTTTGGCCCTGAAAGATCAGTACAAGGAGTTTGCTTTTTAGCAATAAACTTCCTCTCTTGCTGAGAGCATCAAAGCTTGACGAGATAAGTCAAAAGATAAGTCTTGCAATCTCCCCTACAACTACTAATAAACATTGACAAACAACAAGACAGCCTAACAATAACAACCAAATGTCTGTGTGGCCCTTCTGTAAATTGCAGTGTTGCTAAACACAAAGTATGCGCATTAAAGAAAAACCAAGACTCCAACATTGCCTAAATAAAGACGCCTTCAGACGCTGGCTATGGTAACGCGTGTCGCCGTCCGGGCGCATGAGGGCCACGTTTGTTGCCCATTAGGATTGGGATACCAACAGATGCATCTATATCTATCTATCTATATATCTATATATCTATATATAGATATTAGCTTGTCTAGGCAAGTACAGGAGATTCGAGGCATGTGGCCATACCGCTTTCATCTGAGGAAAATATGCAATACCAACCTTGAAAGAGCGATGGAACCCAGTGAGTTCGGTTATTTTATTTTGCACCATTTTTGTGGCTATTTGGCGAATTTGAGTGACTTGCGGCGGCTGCTGCAGGGGCTGTGGGGTGGCCTCGAATTGCGCTTCTCCGAAACAAAACAGTTTCAGGAAAAAGCGGGTGTTCACACTGCGCTGGCTGGTAATTGCTTTAAAACGGGAGCCCTGTGAATGAAATGAACAGTGCGTTTTAAAAATGCAACATGACAGCAGGTGTGCTGCTACCACCAACACATTAGTTGTTGGTGCAGCCCAGCCAGTACACGGGGTCCAGCCGTGGCGCAGCAGCAGTAATGTGCGTGGAAACTAGGACGTAAATCAGTTGACTCGGTGGATATAATGGGCAGCGTAGTGAGATATCAGCTCCATTTTAAACGTTTTAGCTCAAACACATCGTTGGTAAACGACTCCAGTCAACCCAAATGAGACAAATGAGGGCAAAAACAAAGCTGACGTTAGCTAAACGGGAGAGGGGTGCTTTCGGTCGAACCACGTCTTAACTACGCCTGGTTAGCACACTTTGGTATATAATATATACTTTTTTGTAGCCATTACAAGAGAAGCGTCCAACTTACCCCGTTGATAAATTTACAGCTCCAGTGTTGGCGTTGTTTTTGACCCACTGCTTGGAAGCCGCAGCTGATGGTCGAGGGGACAGGCCTGATCGGAAGTGCTTGAAGGTGGTGGAAAAATACACTGCGACGATTCTTTATAATCTCTTACTTGACTCCTCCCACTTTCAAAAAAACCCAAACTCTCTCTCTAGCCCCGCCCCCAGCGCGCCCCCTCCCAGAAGAAGAACAGCAAGACTGGAGGATGACGTATGTTCTAGAAAGAGATGTGTGGGCTACTACCATTTTATATCTTATTCTGTACTATCTTCGTTGCAATGCATCAATACGAGCATTCTCTGTACAACTCGATGCAATGCAAGGTTTTAATTCATGTCTGCAAATACAAAATAGACTGTCAGAGGCTCAGAGACTAGTAGTAGTCATAGTACAACAACAACAACACTGTATATTATTTTACATTGAAGGTGAAAATAGATTTGAAAATTTGACTGTTTTTGTAACATACACATTTACTACAGACAAAACACTAACAAAAGTAGAAATACGATAACATACAAACTGCACAAGCTCAGAGGTGTATATTTAGTATTTGTGCCGTATAAATATTCTCTAAAAGAAAAGGTATTGTCTGCAAGAGATACCTTTCTGAGTGTGTCATGAACGTCACAGTTTTCCCAATACAGTCCATACCACCCCATCTAATGCATTTCTTACACTGTCAGAATACCAAGCGGGTGCATGTCATATGCGTCACAACAGTAGGGCTACGTCACCACCACACCTTTTTAATATGGTCCGACTTGACTCAATGGTTAACAGCAGCTGGTGGTGGCGAGGCAGCGGGGGACACGTTTCACAGGTTGATCAGGAGGTTATCCAGGGGGGAGGAGAGTCTGTCTCTCAGAGCGGTGATAATGAAATAGACGTCCTAGAATTGTGATGTAGGAGCGATGTGTTTTCTCACAAGCTTCGTGTTAACTGTGAGATGCCAATGCAGGATTGTCACGGGGGTAAAAACGTGCCTCGTGTTCATGGTTCACAATCACAACACAAGTGCATTGGGTGGAGAAAAAAATGAGATTTCATATTACTAAGTATAACATGTCATGTGCTGCGGTTGACACATTACCAAACCTGTACGGAAACCTACAATCAGTTATGCAAAACCAACCAAGTGCCTCAGGGCAGTGCACATTGTTCAACCTGCCAGTGTTAATAATATAATGAACAATAATGAACCGTTGTTTATCAAGGATATCCTAGTCAAATCCATGTATGGTTTGTTTTTCCAGAATAAATGTCTTGTGACTCTAGGCTCTCGCCTCCTCCTTCCTCCTTCAGCCCCTTCCACATAGGCCCGACTGTAGCAAATGCATTACGCAACATGGGAGCAGTCTTTCTGTAGCCAAGAGCACATGGTCGAGTTTAGTGCAAAACAAGCGTGCGCACTGACGTGCAGGGGGTGGGTCAGAGTCACTAAAAGTCAAATGAAAGAAGAGTGTCAGGCGTTGTAAAAAAAGGTAGAGAATCCCTTCCTGGGGGCTGTGTGAGTTGGCCTGAGCTAACATTTAAAGGAGGTTGGAGGACTAGCCTACAGGATGTCAGTCTTCATGTTGTTGTCTGTTAAATACATGTTGGTCACACTTCATTGGGTGTTGTTCCAAAACAGTTTAAGTCTTCCCAGCAGTATATAAAACACAACTAATTGGACTGTATGAAACCACAAAACGTTATGTGGGTTAACTTTATGTGCTGTAGCAGTCCACTTTTTTCTAATGTTTTCAGTTGAACCACGCCTAGCCTATGTGTATGCCCATGAGTGTGCTTTCATGCTTGAATATTGTGTAAATGATGTGTAAATATTCGTTATATGCGTACACGTGACCTGGCCTGGCCAGTAAAGTAAGCATGAACACTCCAAATGTGACTACATGCACCCAGCTATGTAATACTATTACATGTTACTGTTACATGAGTGTCGGCCATTTCAAGTGGTTAAGGTCACAGAGTCACATGGTGGATATTGTACATCAATGTCCATTCCTGGCATAGTGCCAGGAAAAGCTTCCTAGAACACAGCAGTAAAAGCTACATGGAAGGGAAATTATTCACCTGGAAGGGAAATTATTCACCGGAAAGGGCAATATTCCGAATGTAATTTATAAACAGTAATTCGTCTCAAATGATATGCACCATTAATTATTAATTCCTTTCTGACGTATGGCTGATTTGCACACGTGCGTGTGTGTGTGTGTGTGTGTGTGTGCGCGCGCGCACGCGCGCGCGTGTAAAAGAGAGACAGACATTTGCAATTGCAAGACAATAAACCCGTTAGGGTGTGCACTAAATAACCGCCGAGTCACACGCGAATTTGCATGCTAGTAACCAACTGTATTTGTCAAAACATCCGACACATTGAGACAAACACAAAAAAAAAAAACGAGTCATTGATATTGGCCTTGCCCGTGCAGTTTATCCCTGGTCCGACCGGTTGCCAATGCTCTCTAGGGCAAGCGTGCTGAACTCCACGGGAGGAACACAGCCGTGCCTTGCCCGTGTAGCACGTCAGCAGCGTGCTGCACGCTGCACGCTGCACGCTGCAGGCGAGACGGGGGACTTCATGCAGGAAATGACACCGCGCAGACGCGTCGCTCGTCGTGTGGAGGCACTACGTGTCACGTACGATCACAGACGCGGCGACACACGTAGTCCTTTGAAGTAGATGAACTGCGACATCAGACACCTTTTTTACAAGTAGGCCTACACGATCAACATCCGGAGAGCTCAGTATGAACCTCGTGACACATCCGAGCGGTTATACGTTACCACTAGCCGCGAATAGCAGCCATAATGTGATTCTTAAAGTTATTACTGATCTCTTTTGCTGCTGATAATGTAACAACCCTGCAGGCGGACAACACTGAAAACAACAACTCTCTGTATTCGCCTCGGAACGGCCCAACCTATTTCTTATATAACCAGCTTTGTGAATCATTAACCCCGTTCAGCTCTAGCACTCAGCGTTGCCTGGGTTCGTTTCATTTGTATAACGAGGACATTGCATAGATTTCATAATTGTCATAGAAAGGAGTTTTGAGCGCCTGACGCCACCTCGTGGCCATACAAGGTATTGACTGTGGTTTTCGGAGTTCTGCGTCTCGTGTGACCTTTCAGCTGCCAGGTTTTCAATGCCAGCACGTCTGACAGAACTGCACACAGTGTGGAATTGCAACTACAACAAAAATAGACTAGGCCTACTTTCTAGTAAAAGCTCTTCAGGGAAAGAAACCATCCAAGACTTATATTTTAACTTTCATTAAAATATAGGTTGTGTTAAATATGATGTTTTGAATACATTTCCTCCATGATGAACAATACGAAACTATTGGCCTAAATAAAAGAGAACCATTTCTCTCTGTAACCAATTTTGCTGATTTGATGGGAGAATGCAAGCTAAGAATGTTTGATTACCAATAATCAATTCAGGGTTAAGTAACAGAGAAAAGAGTGATTTTAATGTAATAAACAGAATCTTACATTTACATTTACATTTAGGGCATTTAGCAGACGCTTTTATCCAAAGCGACTTACAAGTACATTTGAATCTTAATTATGAATCTTAATTATGTACTGTCACAAATAATTGAAATTTAGGTTATTTTTACATTGGAAAAGAGCAACAAGAACACTATTCTGGAATGATTCAAAATGAAAGATAAACAAAAAACAAAACATTAATACTGTGCTCTGATAACATGCATCTTTAAAAGGAATAGAATGGATCACACAATGAGATTCGTGGTTAAACCTATGTGGCTAAAATAGATTACAGTACTTAAATATAAAAATAAAAACTCTTTCTGATTTGCAGTTCTTTGCTCTCTGATGCAGTCTTCTAAATGGACGGATGTGATCAGCCAGGGGGTGATCAACCAGGGGGTGATCAGCCAGGGGGTGATCAGCCAGGGGGTGTGTCCGCTGGGGCAGCTGATGCTCCCTCAATGGCACATCCGAGAAGTCATTTCTTTCTGCAAAACAAAACAACTGATGATTCTTAAGGCTGCAATTTGCACTTCAAAAATATATTTAGCCCTTACACACCCTCCCTTGTGTATTGTTCAACATTTGGATAATTACAATCCTGAGGATTGTCTGTTTGGACTGTTTGAAAAGGATGAAAAAGGAAGTAACCACTTTAATATATAATGTAATCCATGGGTCCCCGTCTCCTACACCTGCCACTCAACTCACCAGAGGTTCCAGCTCCTTGTGGTCAGTGAGGTTGAACTCTGTGACAAAGTAGTAGAAATGCTTGTAGCAGGTGTTGACGTGCGCCTCGGCCCCCATCTGGCTCACGCGGTCAAAGTGGTGGATGTACACGTGGACAAACACACGGAACAGACGAGACAAAATCTTCTTAGCCACCTGCATGAAGGTCTTAGGGAAGGGAGTACCTTTGGACCGGCAGGGGAGGGAGAGACAAGAACAACGTGCATGTCGTTTAATAACAAACCCGGTCAAACTGAGGAAAGGTCAACGTAAACACTCTTGTTAATGTCTGCTTATGTAATATAAAACAGCTTATATGCCGTTGAGGTCTTTGAGGTTGATAGCAGGGATAAAGCATCAGCAACAATGTTTAATGACTAAATAATAACGCTTATAATCTAATTAATAATCTTTTATTATATAATAGTTTTATCTTTAAATAGTTTAATCTAAAACCCATTGATTAGGGTTATTTGGTTTGTAGGCCATAATAACATTCATCAAGACTTGTGGAATGTGTTCCTGAGGTCATGTCTAACCACAACTAACTAACTACACCGGATACCGTGACCCTTAGATATTTGTTGAGATGCTTCTGTTGTTCATGAGATGCCAACTATGCATGTGGTTTGGGAATTCAGAGAATCGAGCAAGGTAATAATGATAACTGCTATAAAACCTAGATAAAATGGTGCCTACCACATTCCATTTAGAATGCTTTACAATACTGCCTGCAAGTATGGCCTTGCTATTATAACCTAATAGCATTTTGCATTTGTTTCATTTTTCAAAACAAAACACCAGTACTCCATTATGTAGACATTCCCCAATTCAATGTAATATCCCTGACTATAGGAGGATGTATTTTGTCTGTTTTACACACCTATGGACTGCGATGGGGTTTATACATGTTGCATGAGCAACATTGAACAAGTTTGAACAACAGTAAATTGGTGTCCAATTAATTAGCAAAATATTTCTAGGGCAAGACATGAATTGTGTGTGTGTGTGTGTGTGTGTGTGTATGTGTCAAGATGTGAAGCCCAGTCCTTTACACTGAAACACAGTGTAACACAGTGTCACGTAGCAATGGAGAAGTGGCAACAGGTCTGTGACCTACTTCTAAATCCATGTCCTGAGTTTAACAAGCCAGGTGCTTGACTTGGCCACCTGTGCCTGCAGTGTCTAATCCGAGCACTCACCGACATTGGTGGGGAAGATGTTCTCGTTGTTGATTTGTACCTCGATCCAATCCATTAGCAGGCTCATGTACTTGGGAGCCGACAGGGCAGTGGGCCTCTTGTACTTGTGCTCGTCCTGCCAGCGGTACTCGTACTTGGGTCCGCCGGACATGACCGGACAGGTCTGGTCAGTGCAGGAGTCGCTGATGGTGCCGTAGATGAGGTTGATGCGATTAAAGAAGTCTACAACATGGACGGCCACCCAGTCATTGAGGTCCTCTCCGTGGGGCAACTGCACTGCCTGTTTCAGGTCCAGCCCGGCATTCAGAGACGCCTGGGCCTTCTTGTGCAGGTCAAAGCGCTGTGTTCCGGGCTCAAACTTGCGCTTGGGCCGGAATGTCCTGTCTTTGTTGAAGACTTGTTTCAGGCCAAGAGACATGGTTGCATGTGGTGGCAGGAGATTATTTTATACTTGTGTTGTTTTGGGGTAAATTAAAATCACTGGTGTAAAACCAGGAAGGCTCCAGAGGTTGTGTAAACAATGCAGGTTAGATTTGGTGCAGTCTTTAGATAACTTTCTTGGCTCTATTGATTTTCCTGCGTGCAGGTGAAAAGAGTAGGGTAGAGAAAATGACAAATTTTATTATATAATTCCAATATGCAACCCATTTATCATTTTATATTAGTATAATAACTGACAACTGAATAGTTAATTACAACAATTACAAAACGTAAAAGTTGCAGCCTATACAATACCATTGGCAGGACGAACATAATACTTAAACATTGTATAATTTATAATGTCTGGCAGAAAGTAATACTAACATATTTGCAACGCAAATTTAAAACAGTAGGCTATTGCTGCAAAATGTTCCTATCCAGGCGTACATCATGCTCCCACGATACGAAGAACGTGAACACCAAAGGACCAAGGCAAAAAAAGGGGGACAGCCAACATGAATGTAGCCTGCAGGTTATATGCACTTCATTATAACCTGCTACTATGTGTCTTTATCGGTCGCACGTTATCAATACGTGTAGTTGTATCTGTCCAACAATGGCTACAGAGATGCACGGCTGAGCCGACGGAGTGACGACTGTGTGAAGCCTGCATGGCGCAGCCCGAGTGCGGAGACCGATCGGTCGGACTTGTTGCTTCGCAGTAGGTAATAGATACATTATAGATACATTATACACACGGCGTACACATTTCATTTATCCTTAATGCGCATGGCGACACGTATACAGGGACATGTAGGTAGCCCGGGGATGCATTAGGGACCATGTAGTGAAGTAGCCCGGTTGAAAGACACTTTGCCCAACTTACTTGTTCCGCCTTCCTGTTCCGTTAATGTTTCCTCCGACCTGTAGCGTGGATCAAATGTTATTCACCTACTGTTCGACATGTGTGTCCCGATACACGAGCAGGAGACATCATGGATCACATAACGCGACGCCTATTGTAGCGTTTCTTAACATTAGATAAAACAAGGACACTTTATTGAGGAAACTATAGCGACGGACTCCTCCCTAGCAAACGAAAAGAAAAGCACTTCCTTTGATGATACGTCACTGTGCCGCCCGAGGGTGCTGTGGGTGCCGTGGGTGGCGTGGCTATCCCTCCGCGAGTCCGTCACTCTTCATTTATGGCATGTAGTTGGTCAACTAAGAGCACTTTTCAATTCTGTTTGGTCATCGATAAGTATCCCCATGAGCACCATCAGATAATCAAACAGTTCTATGTGTCTGTTGTCGCTGACACTTTGATACTTGATCCAATGACGCTCATTTAACTTTAGGTTAGTAGTATGTATGTATACCTTATAGGCCTGTTCATTTTATACATTTTATTTAATAATACAAATGGAGCCAAGTAATGATTCGAAAACATCAATATGTAGAGGTGATGTTGAAGGAGTTTTAATGCATTGAACACCGGCCTCCAAACTCTTTGAGCAACGTTATGAATAACCAGGAAATGCATTGAATGAAAAAGATGAAATTGTTATTGGCAATTTCAAATTAAGAGTCCTAATGCTTATTTTCAACATAATTCATCATAATGTATCCTAATTAAGGCACATTCCCATTGTTATATACATGGACAAATTCAAAGCTGGATTAAGATCAACAAACATTTAAACATTCTGAAGCAAAAGTTCCAATATGTCTTTAAGTTAAGCTGTAATGGTACTGTAAGCTGGTCACTGAGCACAGTTTGTGAGAAGCCTTTTGTCACGGTGGTTGATTTGCCACTTGAATGGATGCATTGTGCAGAGCTGGGACAGAAAATGCCTTGTTCTTGTCTACTTGATAGGCTCAGCAGCGTCTGCCTCTTCCCCAGGCTGAGGCTTCGTAGATATGGAGTAATAATAAGTTCTCATGGACCCCTCGACCTTCTGGAAGTCTGGTCTCTCTTCGTGTCTACAGAGAGAAAGAGAGGACGTAGTTGAATAGTTTGCCCTTGATAGGCGGGGATGGCATACGGTGTCGAAGGACCATGTGGGCGTCGGTGCATGTTGTAGTTCCATGCACACACATGGCAGGCGGTGTTCAGTAGAGTAATTCTCACTTGTATGTCCAGCATTCCATCATGAGCGCGTACATTTGTTCCGGGCATTGTGGAGGGCAGTCCATGCGGCTCCCAACCTTGATGAATTCTATCACATCACCACCTGTCATTTTCTGGTCGACAAGAAGAACGAATAAATATCATGGGTGTTTCTAGTGTGACAAAGAGGCGAAACATTGTGTTGGGTTCTTGCTCTGCTGAAACACAACGATACCCTGTAAGGTTTTCCTCCGAATGAAAAGGCTTCCCACATTGTGACGCCAAAACTCCACACGTCACTTTTGCTGGAGAACTTGAAAAAGTTGGTGGATTCTGGAGCGTACCACTTCAGGGGCCATTTCCCTGCCGTCCGAGCCTACATGTGAAGATTTGATAGGAAACAAGGGAATCAAGGATGGGTAGAAAACATCTGCTCTATGCATTGTTGTATTTTCTTCAACATGCATCCACAGGGAGCAATAATTATTGTGTACCCTCTTCAGTATTTTATCACAAATATATTATACAAAATACTTAATACAAATTTATTTCCTAACATACTAGTTCTAGTGTTTGTTACCAATTTGACCTGATTTCCTTTATGGATTTGACTGACTCATATATGCACTAAGCAAACCAGTTAAAGCAGGAGGGGGTTCCACAACAGTTTCAGTTCCTCGACTACTAGCCTACTACTATGACTACTATTACTCTGACTAGATTTCTACGATGAGCCCCTATACCTTGTAGTAGTTATCATCTGCCCCCAGGGCTTTGGACAGTCCAAAGTCACTGATTTTGGCAAAATGTTGGTTCACCAGCAGGACATTGCGCGCAGCCAGGTCTCTGTGTACAAAGTTCTTCCCCTCCAGATACTTCATCCCCATTGATACCTGGTGCATCAGCCTCGTAATGCCCTCCACACTCATTGTGCTCCTATGGAGGAGGAAGAGCAGACATGTTGCTAGAGCACTTTCATATCTTTCAATAATTAAAATATATATATCCTATTCAAAAGGCCATGACAGTTGTCACACTTTGAATGGAGCTCATGGAGCTTGCTGCCGAACCCTGAATGGATGATGGAGAGAAACAGGAAACAGAAGGAGGATAGTTAGTGTGTGTGTGTGTGTGTGTGTGTGTGGGTGTGTGTGTGTGTGTGGGTGTGTGTGTGTGGTAAGCATAGGAACCTATGATGTGGTGTGTGTGTGTGTGTGATAATCTCTCCCGTCAGTATTGGTGAAAGATGGTCTCAGTGACCTTTTGTAGAAGTAGTCATTTATACACACTTATCACACACATGTACACACAGCACTTGCACACATAGATCATATCAGACACTCAATTGCATGCATGCACGCACACACGCACGCACGCACACACGCACGCACACACGCACACACACACTCACACACACATATTCTCTCCATCTCTCTCACGTGCTCTCTCTGGCTCTCTCTCACTCGCTCCTTCCACCTTCTTCTGTTACCATGTTGGTTTTTCTGTGAATCATCCTGTAGTGACTGTATTCTACCACTGGGGGTGCTGTTTCTCCCCACTCCCTCCAAGTCTGTCTACATCTCACAGCTGAAATCAACCATGCGGAAAAAAACGACTCGCAGGGCAAAAGACGCGAGCTCCCATCCGTGTGAGATTCCTATCGTATTCCTATTCGTTCCTATAATTATATAATTAAAAAGGTTAATGTCATTGTTGTTGTATTATTATATCCTACCTTATCTCCTAAGGTAGCCTAACTAAACAATGTAGACCTTTCGGAACCCCTCAAACAAAAGGCACTGCAGCCGTTCTGTCTGCATAATATCTGAACTCGGTAGTCCTAATGGGCTGCATGGCGTGAGTTCTGATCGTAACTGATATGTGACTTGATAAATACATGGATAGCCGTGTATTCTCAAAACCAAAACAAAATGAGCCACGCAAATAAAAGATAAAATAAAAGACATCTAAGAAATATTCACGCACACCATGCGCAAATAAATGAAACAAAAAAAAAATCTAAAATGCTTCATGAATGAAAGAAACATGAAATAAATACAAATAATATATAAGCACACCACACCAAGTGCCGCCATGATCCGACACAGAAATAGGCAGAGCTGGGCTGGGGGTAGTCTCACAAATCGCAGTCTCCCCCCAGAAGCTCTGCTACAACATAAGGACGGCCGGGTCCGAGATTAGGTTGGGGGTGTCGTAGCGGGGTCGGCCTGAAGCACTGGTAGTCGCACCGGTAGTCGCACTCTCGCACGTTTCAGCCCTCACACGGATGGGTGACAACACTCCTGAGTTACATACATTACTAATCAGCCACTAGCCAGATGCTAGGGAGATGCTGATATCGCTACAGTTTATAGGTCAGCTATTCTAGTTGTAGCCTATAGCAATGCATTCTGGGTATTCTGTGCAGAAGTGTGTGCTTGTGGTTTGTGGAGACAGATCTGGGCCCCTTGACCTTTTTTGTTTGTG
>OMNR01057503.1:0-17684 GCA_900303205.1 Mora moro
ACACATTTGTGAGCTGTGCTTGTCTTAACTTGTAAATGACTTGTTGTGTGAGCTTTCTAAAATGTAAATTAGGTCCATATGAAGGTATAGGCTTTCATGTTGAATGCATGCCAACACCCCATGCTTGCAGGCTGCCCAAATGTGATGTTTAAAAAACCACCCTCTGAAGAGTAGCTGCAGAGAGTGTGCAGGCAAGCTACTGATGGCTGTGTTGTGTGCTCTCTCATTCAGCTGAATGAAATCAACTACAATGCTTTGCTATAACAAGACGTGTCAAGTGTTGTTATTGCACATTAATACCTTTACTCTTGCTTTGCACTGTTCCTGTCAACTTGCTGGCAGCTTTAACACCTGAATTTCCCTTCGTTATTATTAATAAAGTGTTATCCTATCCTATCCTGCTCCAGGATGTGCCTGAGTGCCTGGAATATTTCCACCATGGCATGGTTCCTAAATGGGGGGCTACCACCCCAGATGTCGTCAGCCTCTGCCAGAGGTTTGGCAACAGGTAACATCAGACGTCTTTCGTTTGCCTTGCCTCTTCTCTCTCTGTCGACACCATGTCCTACATGCAAGACAATTTCCTGAAATGAAATGCGTTTGTTAATCAAGCGGTGAGCTCTAAATTCCTTGTGGCTGTCCAACTGTATCAGGCTGCACACGGGTAGGTGGACGTGTAACCTTCCGCATTCAGCAGTGGGGTGGCAGTGGCTCAGGAGGTAGAGAGGATGTCTGGTAACCTGGTTTGATCCTTGGCTCCTCCTAGCCACATGTCGAGGTCCATGAGCAAGATGCCTAACCCCAACTGCTCCCGACGAGCTGGCTGTTGCCTTGCATGGTTGATACCGCTGTCGGTATGTGAATGTGAGGCACAAATTCTAAAGCACTTTTAGTGTTCAGAAAAGTGCTATATAAATGCAGTCCATTTGTCTCAAGTCGAAGACGGCTGTTGTGCACTTACCGGAAATGATGATCGCAAATTTGACCACTTTTTTTTGGTGAATTTCAACATTGCAACATTTGACCAATTCTTCTTCTTCTTCTTCCTTTTTTGGTGAATTGTAACATTGACACATTTGACCAATTCTGAGAGCAAGATGCAGACCTCTGTCAGCCTAGTGGCTCTTCTCGCCCTCCTCTCCTGGGCCGCGGCTGACGTGGTGTCCCGCTTTGAGGTCAGTCCCTTCCTTTAGTCGCGCTGCGTTTGCTTGAAGAACATGAAATATGTATATGCACATTGAATGTGTGTGTGTGTGTGTGTGTGTGTGTGTGTGTGTGTGTGTGTGTGTGTGTGTGTGTGTGTGTGTGTGTGTGTGTGTGTGTGTCACCTGAAGGAAAACAACAACAACAAGACCAGCCATGATTGGACATTTAAACACGTGCATGTGCGTTCTCTCTCTCTCTCTCTCTCTCTCTCTCTCTCTCTCTCTCTCTATCTCACACACACACACACACACTACGTACTGTACCACGTAATCTGTGGTGAAATCAGTGTTGTGCAATTATGTAACTACACACCAATCCACCAAGTCTTCTTTATCAGCCCGTGTTATCTGAGCCACTCCCGGAAGTCGGTACACGCATACCTTCAGCTGCGCACGCCGGTCGGTCCAGTTGGGTTTCCAGCCCATTACCTGGAACACCGTTCCTTTCCTCTTTGGCCGCCTGTTTGGAATCCGGGTCCGATGGTGCGGTTAGTTTGGGGCGTGGTCCCCTCGAAAGCGGGGCCCCCGGGCCGCTTCCAGGTGAACTCTAGTTAGGTGTGAACATGATCCGACCCAACTACAGGAAGCCAACCAAAAAACAACGCATTGTGGGTTGAATGTACACTTTTGCCACAAACTGGAAATAGTAAATATATTCAGCCCAGGTATATATATTATATATGCTGTATATTCGCCTGACAAAGTCCTGTGTGAACGCTAACCGAACCAAATGAAAATGCGACAAAGCAGCAACTTCACACCTGAACCAGACCAAATCTTAATCCCAATTCAGGTGTGAAGACGACCTAAAAGAGCGCCAGTCAAACTGCACTAGAGAACACTGCACACTGGACATGGAGAGTTTAGATCAACTAATATTACAACAACAATATTACAACAACCACTATATTTTATATGATTAAATGATAACACCACACACACACACACAAAAAAACCCTTTAAGAGCGTTTTGGACACAAAATAAATGTTTTGTGTGTTTTGTAATACTTAAAAGAAATACATTTATTTATTTTGTGTTTTGGGAGGTTTGTAAAATATGATTTCCTTGCCTCTGGGAAGAACACTGATAACAAGCATCTGTGAGATAAAATTCTGCATCTTCAGTTGCATCTTCTTCGTGCAAGCTATTAATATTGTGTATTGAGTAACTATGTACAATGTTTACCTACTGATATTCAACGTTGACATATAAGTCGTGCGTGACCATGTCACACGCTGTATTTGTTTGTTGATGATACAGAATAATCATACAATTAAGACACAAACCCTAAGGCTTAACTGGATATATCACTTTCAGTGTTTATTTACATTTCTTATGGCGTTAACATAATTTTTTGCTGTTGAACTATAAATACACCATTTTAAACAAGGCCTGATAACCCATCTTATTAAAATACATCCTTCAAACCTTTGTTATAACGTAAAAGAAAAGAATACGGATAAAATTGTGTCATATTCCGTCTTTTCAGTTAATAAAACATGCAAAGCCAAAAAAATATAATATGTAAAGAAACGGTATATTCATAGAATGTGATGCTGTACGAAGGAAATCAGTCATAAACAAAATAATATATAAGCTGATAAAAACAAATACAGGATCGGTTGCCATGGTGACGAAGCTTTGCGATCTTTCCCCAAATAACTATTCCAGCGTTCAGCATCTTCTTTACAGCAATATACAGTAAGTCGAACGAAAAACATGTTCTCGAGAAGGAAAATAAAACAAAACACACAAAAAAGCAAAACGTGTGATATGGATTAAAACACATTACACATAATTACACATTCAAACCATATGAAGCCCTGTGCAAATCTTGATATTATTATTTTGAAAGTGAAAGTAGCTGCTATTGTGTTTGGATACGAGCGCCATGGCTGCAGGGAAGCGTATCAGATTAATTACACTTTATTAAACAGAACGATGGGTGGCGTGCTCATCTTTCAGTCATGCAACGAGCAAGTCACACCGCCGCCATCTTGTCCGATGTTCACCGTGTTAGTAAAGAGTCTAGTTCATGAGGCACTTAGCATGACTACAGCTGACCAGAAGCAGTTCATTTTTGTATTTTAATTCATTCAAATAAAATGTAGGATTAAATGTAACATTTGGAAAAAAACAAACAAAAGACGTCAAAACAGAGTAAGGATCTCATTCAAATGTAAAAACAAAGGACATTTTACGGAGGGAGTCGTCCCTGTGTAGTGTGAGAATTCAGTCTGGGCTTCTGTCCAAAACAAGCCCTCGGCAAACAGAGTTCAGTGGAAGACAGGAGGGGAGAAGACTTCTGGATGAAGCATCTGAACAAACAGGGAGTAAGGGAGTAAACAGCAGTTAGGAATCATGCCCAACACTCGAAAGGCAGAACATATCAATACAGTGCCATAAAAACACCTTTTATTTGGTTATTCTTGGGTACTTACATATTCAGGGAGTCGTGGAGTCGGGGAAGGGGCTTGTCTGTGGCGATATTGATGTGTGATAAACAGTCTTTGGCCATCTGGTGGTTTTCATCATGGGTGTTATGGGAGTGGTAATCCGTTGGTTAATTGTTGTTTGTCTTGTCCGCTTGATTTTAATTATTTATTACTATTTGGTGCCCATTTGTTCTTGAGGAGCAATGACAGAAGCTTGGTGTTTGTTCAACTTGGTTGGGCAAGGATACAGTATTTCAGACTTGTTCTGCTCTGCAGTTTAGCTTTCCATCTTTCTTTCACTTTTTATAGCCATTATAAATACACATATACACAGCTCTGCTCAACTGTTTTTACACACAGAATTCCATTATCAGCATTGCAAAAAGATAAATGGATATGAAGGTTTTTGGTTATATAATATAGCAGAAGAGAGCCCTCGTATGCTTGGAATTTTCGAACGCTACAAATGTAAAAGTAAACTTTGAAAATAAATTGAAGCTTTGCGATAAGTACTCTTAAATCAGGAAAAAAAATCACTACATCTTCTTTGAATGCACGGCAACACAAAGTTTGAAAAACCTGTCAGTTTCTGAAAAGACTATTCCTAAAAGAACTAGAATAGCTTCCTATCCCTTTCCAGCCAAACACAGAGCAGAATGACACCATTGTCTTTATGTAAAGTGAAGATAAGCTAAGCACTGTGGTTGTATTGTCTATATACTCATTTTAGAACATTTCCATCCTGTTCCAGATATCAGTATCTGCGGCCATAACTAGGTGAGCTGTAGGAGGTGGAGGACGAGGAGAAGGTTGTGGTGAAACTGGACCCTGTTGCATCAAAGCTGCCTCTTCTCGAGCCAGACCTGGAGCCTGTCCTTGAACCAGACCGTGATCCAGTAGCTGAGCCAGACCCACTAACACTGTAAGGACTGTAAAGGCCTTTGCTTGATTGAGAAGATGCTTCCAGTAGTCGTAGACCAGAGCCCTCTTCTACCATGCTTCGATCCATTGCATCCTTGTAAGAGATTTTAAGCTTGGTTTTCGGGCATGTGAGATACTTGGAGTATGCGCTCACATCTCGGAGTTTCTGTGCAGTGCGTACGTCCAAGGTGCCCTTCTTTAGAGCATCATCTATGGAGACTCTGCTGGTTATTTCTGGCTCAATCAATCCACCAGTGAGATATTGAACTTCGAGGAATCGTTGCCCAGCCTCGTAGTACAGCCAGCCTTTCTTAAGCGCTTGGGCCGCTGACATCCTGGTTTTGGTTCTGGGATCCTCAAAGCCATTGTAAGCTTTCTGAGCCAGATTGATGCGGTCCACCATGATCTTATCCACAAGGCCCTTGTTCATTGCATCCGTAACTGCAAACTTCTCACCGGTGTTCGGGTCAATGATGCCTCCTGTACAGGCCTGGGCTTCCAGCAACCGTTGACCTGTGATATTGTCCACAAGGTTCCTGTGAATGGCCTCTGTGACAGACACCTTCTCTAGTGTGTCCGTGTCCAGGATACCAGCGACTGGACCGCTCTCCTCTGTCGGGTCGTTCCAGGTAGTGGCTGGGGTTTTCACTGAGGGCACTGGACTATTGGAGTAAGATGAAGTGGAGCCAAATGAGGAAGAGCGAGACCTGGCACCACTCACGTTTCCAGAGAGCATGTCGGCAAACTCTGTGATGGACAGGCTTCCCGCCCTGTACTGATCCAGAGCCGACTTGTCAATGAGACCCTTTGATATGGCGTCATCGATGTCATACTGTCGCCCTGACCTTCTGTCGATGATCACCGACTTGACCACTCCATCTGACAAGGTGTTTGTAATTTCCTCCCATTCACACTCCTGCTCTGCCAGCTCCAGGTAGGTCTGGTGGTCAATAAGCCCCTTGTGATATGCCTCATACACGGTCATCTCCTTCCCCGTCTCAGGGTCAACAATGACCACCCTGCGTTTGCGCACGGATGACTTGGAGGATGTCTTCCTCTCACGCTTCTTTTCTTTCATCAGCAGAAGAGCAAGGCCAGTCTCTGGGTCTGTCATGCATCTCTCCATGAGCTGCAGGTAGGTAAGGTTTTCCTCCGTGTTGGGGTCGAAGAAGCCTTTGGTGTCATCTGATGGGTCAGTGAGGATTTCGTTCATCTCCTCGTCGAAGAGGCCACGTTCATATGCCGCTTCAACAGGCAAGCGATGGCTCTCCTCTGGGTCAATGATTCCACCAGTGGCAATCTGAGCCTCCAACAGGCGGATTCCATGATCTTTTAAGATGAGGCCCTTCTTCATGGCCTGGAATAGTGAGATGACCTTGCCGGAATAGGGGTCCCTGTAGCCTGTTACTGCACGCTCAGCAGACAGTAGTTTATCCTTGAACTCTGGGCCTACAACTGCCATTTTTACTGCATCGTTGACATTTAGCTTCATGTTTTTAATGGGATCGATGACATATCCTGTGGCGGCTTGAGCTTCGAGAAGCTCAAAGGCGGTTCCTGGTCTTATCATGTTCTTCTTCATCGCTTGGTAGATAGAAAGACGATCTTTGCTAGATTCCACGTAGACTCCGGCAATACAGCTGGTGCCCTCCAAGAACTTCTTAAGGTCTCGGCTGACCTCTTCCACTGAAATCAAACCCTCAGTGAGGTCATCGTACATCTTTTGGTCGATAATCTGAGAGCGAAGGAGCTCATCAATGGTGATCTGCTTCCTGAGACCTTTGAAGAGAAGGTTTCTGTCTGCCAGGGACATCAAACGCAAGCCACTCTCTTTATCCGTTTTGCATCTTTTTACCAGCTGGCCATAGGTCTGTTTCTCATCTGTGGTGGGATCAGTGTAACCACGCACGTCGCCATTAGGATCGCATATCCTGTCATGAGTCTCCTTGTTGATGTATCCACGTTGCATGGCAACATCTATGGGGAGGTGGAAGTAATATTCGGGATCCATCAAGCCACCAGTCGCAATCTGTGCCTCCAAAAGCCTAAGGGCATAATCTTCAGGAACAAGATCCTTTTTCATGGCCTGGAACAGAGAAATTACTTTTCCGCTGTATGGATCCTTGTAACCGGTAACTGCCCTCTCTGCAGAGAGAAGTTTGTCATGGATTTCAGGACCTACAAGTCCTTTGCGAACTGCCTCATCGACTGTGAGAAGTTCATCTTTCACTGGATCGACCATAAATCCTGTTGCTGCTTGGGCCTCGAGGAGGTTTAGGGCAATCTCAGAGCTTATTAGTCCTCTCTTCATAGCCTGGTAAATGTTGATTTTCGGAGGGTTGTCTGACATGATTCCAGCAATGCAGCCAGTACCAAAGAGATACTTTTTCACTGAAGGCATTTCCATAACTTCACGTGGTGTCAACTTCTCTTGCTTCAGCAGGTTGTATGTTTGCAGGTCAATAATTCTAGCATTGTACAGCTCTTCAATTGTTATTCTTCTCCTGATAACATCGCATGACATGCTTTGCTCCGTCTTCAGAACTTCCCTTTGTTCGATGATTTCAATGATGATGATTAGCATCCTGTCCTTTGAGATTTTCCCTGAGCGATACTGTTCCAAGAGACGGTGCTTTTCCTCTTCGGGAAGCATATTTGAGCTCATGACATCCCACAGCGTCATCGATTTTCCTGGCAAACTCTCGTGAGGAATAGCAATTTCTGTGTTTTCTAGCTCAGTCTGGGCTTGCTCCTTCGTGTACTGGTAAGACGTTTCAGTTGGAGCAGGAATTTCAGCCTTTGTCAGAGGGAGGTAGCACAGGCCAGAATTAGGATCTTGCATAGATTTCTCTAGCAGCTGCTTGTAGGTAACACTCTTGTTGGTGTTGGGATCAGTGAAGCCTTTAACATCGCCTGAAGGCTCACTGAAGGATTTCGCCATCTGTTTGTTGAAACAGCCACGCTGAATTGCCACGTCAGTGGGTACACGATGGCTGCTGACTGGATCAATGATACCACCTGTAGTCAACTGAGCTTCCAGAAGGGGAATGGCATGCTCTCGTAGAACTAGTTCTTTCTTCATGGCTTGGAACAGTGAAATCTTATTGCCGGTGTATGGGTCTTTGTATCCAGTCACCGCCTTCTCAGCTGACAGAAGCTTTTCATGAAGCTCTGGGCCAACAACTCCTTCCTTCACAGCATCATCAACAGTAAACTTCTGATTTTTTACAGGGTCGATCATGAAACCTGTTGCAGCTTGGGCCTCCAGCAGTGAGAGCCCAGTGTTTTGTTGTAAAGTGTTGTTTTTCATTGCTTGATAAATGCTTAGTTTTTCTTTTGAATTCTCCATAAAGACACCTGCAATGCAGTCTGTTCCCTGCAAGTACTTCTTGACCATGTCAGTGTCACTTACTTCTTTAGGTTGCTTCTTGCCCTCTTGGAGTTGATCAAATGTAGCCTTGTCAATGATGTTGGCGTCAAATAGTGAGCTGGCAGTGACAGGTGAGCGAAGTCCCTCAAAGCACGTCTTTTCTTTCGCTACCTCATCTCGTTCATCAACCATAGTAACAACAAGGGTAATCAGCCTTTCAATAGTCACGTATCCCATTCTGTACTGTCGAATCAACTCTATTCTTTGCACCTCGGTGATGTATTCAGAGTTTATGATCTCCCAAATTGTGACTTTTCTTCCCTTGAAGGGTCCATAATCTAGTTCCATGGTGGCATGGTCCAAAGCCTCCTGCGTTTTAGCTTCAGTGATTTGCTGATGGTCCTTCTTTGACTTTATTGCTTTCTTTGACAGCGGAAGTAGAGGAAGCCCAGTCTCTTTGTCTGTGATGCATTTTTTCAGGAGCTGAGCATAGGATGCCTCTTCCTGTGAGTTAGGATCATAGAACACTTTGGTTTCATCCGTGTTCTTGTTCAGGCTATTGCTCATTTCATCGTCGAAATATCCCCGTTTGCAGGCGACCTCGTGAGGAATACGATAGCTTTTAACAGGGTCAACTATTCCTCCGGTGGAGATCTGTGCTTCAAGCAGACGAATGCCATGGTCCTTCTTTATAAGACCCTTGGTCATGGCTTCGTACAGAGATACAGTTTTCCCCGTGTATGGGTCTTTGTAGCCGTTGACAGCCCTCTCAGCAGACAGAAGTTTTTCATGAAGCTCAGGACCAACAAGACCTGACTTAACAGCTTCATCAACAGTGACTTTCTCATTTTTGATGGGGTCAATTATGAATCCAGTTGCTGCTTGGGCTTCGAGAAGATTCACTGCGGTTTCCGGTGACAGAATCTCCTTCTTCATAGCTTCATAGAAAGGCATTTTTTCCTTGTTTGATTCATTCATCACCCCTGCGATGCTGTGTGTTCCTTTTAGTGCCTTCTTTACTGAATCGCTTTCAGAGATTTTTTGGACTGTTATCTCTCCGTTGCTCAACTTGTTGAACAAGTCTTTGGTGATAACCTTGGCTTCTAAAAGCTCACTGGCAGAGACTTGGTTCCTCAGACCTTCAAAGACATTTTCATTCTTCTTCTCTTTGTCTTCCATGACAGTAATGACAATTTTAATAATCTTTTCCACTGTGATTTTGCCGGTTTTGTACTGACGAATCAATTCCCTCCTTTGTTCCACAGTAAAATATTCAGAATTAATGACTTCCCAAATAGTGACCGTTTTCCCTTTGAATCTCCCAAAAGGCACAGTGACATTTGACTTGCTGAGTAAATCTTGAGTCTCCTGGTCTGTGTATGTGGTCTCACTTTGAGCTGCGCTCTCCGTGACTGGTAGGACCAACAGGCCTGTTTCTGCATCCTTGGTGCACTTGTCTAGGAGCTGTTTGTATGTGAGATGCTCCAGAGTGCTAGGATCAATGAATAACTTGCAATCATCACTGGGCTCAGTGAGTTTCTTATTCATGTCTTCATCAAATTGACCCTGGGTGTAGGCCAATTGAAGGGGAACTCTATGACTGTTAACAGGGTCAATAATACCTCCCGTGGCAAGCTGTACATCCATTAGTTTTACGGCTTGGTCCCTTTCAATGAGTCCCTTCTTCATAGCCTCAAAGACTGAGATTTTGGCCCCGGTGTAGGGATCTTTAAAGCCACTGGCTGCTCTCTCCGCCGAGAGCATCTTGTTATGGAGTTCAGGGCCTATGAGCTCTTCCTTTACAGCCTCATCAACAGATAACACTTTGTTTTTGACTGGATCCACTATGTAACCAGTAGCCGCCTGAGCTTCCAAGAGCATTTCGGCAGTGTTGGGGTTAATCTTCTTCTCTTTCATGGCCTGATAGACACTCATTTTCTCTTTGGATGGGGTTAATATGGCCCCAAGACAGTTCTGGCCCTTGAGACATGATCTAACCTTATCCATTTTCCCCAATTCTTGCACAGTGACTTTGCCTTTCTTCAGTTTGTCAAACTCCTTTTTGGTGAGAATACCAATCTCATGGAGTCTTCCAGCTGGAACCTTCTCCCTGATTCCATCGAAAGCTAATGGTGAATCCATACCTTTCTTGACGCTATCCACTTCAGTGGAGCCATTGAACACTTTCTTAGTGGTATCCACGGTTACAGCGACAATCTTCTCTTGAGAGACACTGGTCTGTGATGTGGCTGGTTTTGGAGCAACCTCGAGTTCATGTAGCTTCTCTCTGAGCTTTTTGTTCTCCTCCGCCAAAGTCTTCTCTTGTTCAAGACGCCTCTTCTCAAGTTCCTCCATCTCTTTCTGTTTCTTTTTCATTTCATCCTCAGCGTTCTTTTGTTTTTTCAAGGCGGCATCCATGGAGGCCTGAAGCTTCTTGTTCTCCTCTTCCATTTGCTTCTTTTGACGTTCCTGCTCGTCCTTCAGAGCCTTGGCCTTTGCTACCTCCTCTGCAAACTGCTTCTCAAGCTTTTTCTTTTCCTCTTCGATGCCCTTTTCTCTTTTGAGCAGCAGCTCCTTCTCCGAGAGGAACGACTGTTGGAGAATGGTTGTCTCTTGCTTGATTTGCTCCTGCTGGGCATCGGCCATCTATTTACAAAAATAAGAACAAAAACAACAGTGACATATTAATAAAACATCTATTTGAATCTTCTAAGAGGATATGAAAATTGGAAATGCCAGAAGAAAACATCAACTATCATTAAATTGCATTTATATGAGAGAATTCTGTGTTAAAGGTGCTATATGTAACAGTGACACAGAGCGTTTATAATGGGTACTGCAGTCCAAATTCACAGTATTGGAGAGTTGTCTCTGCCCACCCCCTCCTCCTCAGACTCGAAGCTAATGCGTGTTGCCAGGTTGAGGACACTGAATGAACACAAGTATTCTATTGTGACAATGACAAGCGACGAGTCCTACACTGTAAGACGATCAGTGAATATATGTTTGCAATGTATTTATTGTTTGCAAATTATAAAGTAGCTCATTTTTTATAACTCAATGTCAATGTTAGCTAGATGCATGGCTGGCTAAGTTTACGTCACACAGATATAACCTAATGATAGTGGTATGTTTAGCTAGTAACTATATACATATATATATATATATTTTTAGGTTGGGTAGAATCTATTACAATCTCAGTTGATCCAGTTTGTTTGATTGATTCCATGACTGCAGCACGCTGTGTTTGTGTGCCAATTTGTTTCATATCTGGCAACCCGGGGTACTTGGAGAATAGTGAATCAAGACCAGACAGACCAAAACAAAAACAAATGTTCCGGGCCAGCACGGAAATATCAAAGGAGAACATACTGGCTAAGATGTAACGGAGAAGCCCGTATTTCGCATATTTCCGTAATCTCTGATGACATATTATGGTCATTTTATGATTTAGTACAGTAAATTTGTTGTTTAAATTTCTTATATGTACAATATGTACAAAATCCATCATGATTACGAGATACTTAAGGATAACTAAGGTTTTGTTAGAATAGCATTAAAACCATTAAAACCACAAACCTTTTTAGATTTGTTCTGAAGTTCCTCCGCCTCCCTCTTTAATTTCTCCCTCTCCTTTTCAAGGTCGGTGATGGCTTTGCGCAAATCATCGGCCTCCTTAGCGCTCTGCAGTCTTTGTACCTCCAGCCTCTCTACCACGACCTTCTCCTGAGTTAGTGTTTCTTTCTGCTGAAGTCGAACTCTAATTTCCTCGGCCTGTGTCTTGAACTTCTTGGCCTCCTCCTCAGCCTTTGACTGTGCTTTGCTGAGCTCCTTCACCCTCAGTTTCAGTTTTTCAGCCTCCGCTGAGACATCGAGCTGCCTCTTACGTTCAGCCTCCAGAGACTTCTGGAATCCTTCGGTCTCCTCATCCAGGCGCCGCTGCATCAGTTTTTTGTCCTCCAGTAATTTTTGAGCATTTTCCTGCGCCTGGTTCTTCTGTTTCTGGAGCTCCTCAGCCTCTGCTTTCAGTTTGGTAGCCTCTTGGATTGCCTGCATTTTCTCCTTCAGCATCTTTTCTGCAAGGGCCCGCTGTTCAGTGAGGTCAGCCTCTGCGATCTGCCTCAGTCTTGCCGTTTCCTGAGCTTCCACACTAAGCCTGGCGGCGTCCTCTGCTAGGCTCTTCATCTTCTCTGCCTCCTCTGCCAGGAATTTTTGTGTGTTGTCTTTGTCTTTCCTCATGAGACGTTTATTTTCCCCCTCAATTGTCAGCTTGAGTTTCACCAGCTCTTCCATCTGGATCTTGACTTTGGCAAGCTCCTCTTCCACCTGGGCTTTTTGTTTGACAGCATCGCTGACCTCGACCTTGAGGCGCTGCAGCTCTTCATCCAGGACAGATTTCTGCTTATCGGTCTCATCTAGCTGCAGTTTAACCTTTGCCAACTCTTGCTCAACGACAGATTTCTGCTTGAGTGTTTTTTCGGCATGTTTCTTGTGCTTGGCCATCTCGCCGTCCGCCTGCCGTTTCTGTTCCAGAGCTGCTGCCTCGGCTTCTGCGCGCTTAGAGGCCTCCTGTTCTGCCTCCTTTCTAAGTCTCTCTGCATCCCTTTGAGCCTCGGCTTGTTTGGCAGCCTCATCCTCTGCTGCCTTCTTCTGCTTTTCAGCCTCTTCGGCTTTCTGCCGAAGTAGTGCAGCCTCCTTTTCAGCTTTCTTCTTTGCTTTCTCTGCAGCCATGGCAAGTTTCTTGGCATTTTCGTACTCCTCTTTCAGTTTGTCCTGTGCTAGAGTGTCCTCTTTCTTCTTACTGAGGACATCCTGTGCATTCTGTTCTGCAGCAGTGCATTTCTGTGCAGCATCCTTTGCAAGAACAATCTGTTTCTCTGCCTCTTTTTCTGCCTGTTCCTTCTGCTTTTTCGCTTCGGCGGCTTTCGCTTTGAGACGCTCAACTTCGTCCTGAGCTGCTTTGCGTTGCCGAGCTGCTTCTTGCTCTGCAGCCGAGATTCTCTTGACCTTCTCCTCAGCCTCTTTCCTCTTCTTCTCTTCCTGCAAAGCAAGCTTCTTCATTTTGTCTGCCTCTTCCTCGGCTTTGAGCTTGCTCTGTTGGGTCTCCTCCGCGATGCTCTTCAGCTTGTTTAACTCCTTCTCCAAGTCTAGCTTGCCCTTTGAGGCCTTCTCAAAGTTGATCTTAATGATGTGGATCTCCTCTTCAACCACCTTTCTCTGCCTTATGGTTTCTTCCACAATCTGCTTCTGCCTCACAAGCTCGGAATCAGAAGAGGTCTTCAGCAGTGTGATCTTCTCTTCTATGTCTTGTTTATGTTGAGAAGCCTGGTCTTCCAGCAACTTCCTCTGATAGGCCTCCTCCTCTGCTTTGCGTTTCAGCCTTTCATTCTCTGCTTCTTTGTCCTTCAGGGCGATCTCTGCTTCAGTCTTCAGACGAGTTGCCTCATTTATTGCTGCCAGCTTCTCCTTGAGTATCTTCTCAGCCTCTGCCCTCTGGCGAGCTGCCTCTTCCTCTGCCACTTGCCTCTGCTTCTTGGCCTCCTCTGCCACAGACCTCAGCCGGGCCGCTTCGTCTGCAAGCTGCTTCATCTTCAGCACCTCAGATTCTAGCAGCTGCTTGCTTTTCTCAGTGCTGGACATCGACTCTGACTCCGCTTTGTTCTTCAGCTTGAGGAGATCCTCCATCTCATGTCGGACTTTGGCCAGCTCGTCCTCCAGCTGCTTCTTCTGGTTTTCAGCTGAGTTCACCTCATTCTTGAGACGTTGAAGCTCATTGTCTAGCAGGGTCCTCTGTTGCTCTGCATGCTCAAAGTCAGCTTTCAGTCTTATGCATTCCTGCTCTGCGGACAGTTTTTGCTGGGCTGTTTGTTCCTGTAACTTCCTCTGTTTCTCCAGCTCCTTCTCTGCATTGTCCTTCTGCTTGAGTGCCGCCTCTTCAGCCTTAGCCTTCTTCTTGGCATCCTTCTCGGCATCCACCTTCTGCCGCTCTGCCTCCTCCTGGGCTTGGCTCTTCTTGAGGGCCTCCTCCTCGGCCTGGAGCCTCAGGCGCAGAGCCTCGTTGGCCTTCTGCCTCCACGTCTCCAGCTCCTTTTCGGCTTGCTCCCGGGCCTTGGTGGCCTCCTCCTGTTGCTTCTTGAGTAGCTCAGCCTCCTCCTGCAACTGAAGGACTGTGCCTTGCTCCCTCTTCAGTGACTCCTCCAGTCTGGTCGCCTTCTCATCGAAAGCTGTGCGTTTGCTCTGCAACTCCGTGGCAGCCGTCTTCTGTGCCACCTCCTCGACTAGCATCACCTGCCTCTTCTTCTCCTCCTCCGCCTGTTTCATGCGCCTCTCCGCCTCCTCAGCTTGCATTTTGAACTTCTGCAGGTCGTCCATGGCCTTCTGCTTCTGCTTGGCAGCCTCTTTCTCTGCCTCTGATTTGCGCTTGAGCTCCTCCTCTGCGTTTTTCTTCTTCTGCGTCTCCTCTGCGACCTGCTTCCTAAGCCTTTCTGCCTCATCCTGTGCAGCTTTGCGTAGCTTCTCTGCCTCGGTGGCCATGTCCTTGAGCTGGCCAAGCTCCCCTTCCGCGGTTGTCTTCTGCTTTATGGTGGTCTCTAGCTGGAGTCGGATTATGCGGATCTCCTCTTCGATCTTGGTGCGACTCAGCAGAGCTTCCTCCACCTGCTGGTTCTTGGACTTGATCTCCTGCTCTGAGAGGCTCTTGAGCTGATGGAGCTCCACCTGGATGTTCTGCTTCTGTTTCTCCGCATCCACAGCAACGTCTTGCCTCCGGTTCACCTCATCCTTCATCTGCAGCTTGAGGGCTTGGGCCTCCTGCTCAGCCTTGGCCACGGCTGCAGCATGGGCGTCAGCCAGCTGCTTCTGTTTCTCCAACTCAGCCTCCATCTCGGCCAGCTTCCTCTTCTCCTCTTCCTTTAATTTCACGGTGGCTTTCTGCATTGGTACAAGCAAAGAGAGGGCAAAGGGGAAAAAGACTATATTAGGAATTACATTGCGATATTATTGGAAGTTCCTTCCAGTATTATGCTTCGGCATCATTTAATGTACACACAGGATGATCCTCACGTCACGACACAACACACACCTGGAACCACAAATCACTTCATGCAAGAGGTATTTTTATATTATATTATTTATATTATCGCTTGACATCCCCATGACAGTGAAAATACCTGACATAGGGAACTCTCTTTTTTATTACACTACCTTTTATAAAAGAATGTACCTCTCGATTTTATTTTTAGTTGCATCCTGTATGGTTGCAGTGTTTATACTTAAACAAGCTACTGTGAACGTTCGTATAAATCTCTTAATTGTTTAGGGTATACTTCAACTGGTCCCTGAATCTATGGTTTGGACATGACATGTATTACTGTTCAATACATCCAACTAATCCAATCTAATCCGACTTTACATCATCAGGTTGCGGTTATGAAAAGTATTGGTAAACAGAGAAGCAGGAACTAAGCAGCATGCAAAGTGGCTAGGGGGAGAGCAACAGTTGGAAAAGCAAAAGCAGCCACTGGAGAACAAGATGGTGTTTCATAAACAATACTGTAGCATGTAGTAACTCCGCTGCTTTCACGTTATTAAATATGCTGTGTTAGGATGGCAAAAAAATATGACACTTTTTTTTTTTTATTCAAAGGTTATGAAGTCTGAGATGGTTGGGTGAATTAGATAAACATCAAGAGATATGAGCATTAATGGTTAAACGAGATGTATTTTTTGGTATATGAAATTCCTAAAGGGAAGATTTAGAATTTATGGGAACCTATCCTACTACTAATACAAATAAAGCAATAAGTAGGTAAACAGATGCTCAAATGGCCTCTGAAGATAGAAGATAGAAGCTTCTTATGGCAGTAACCCTAAATATACATTTCTTATGAATGCTAATAAAAGGCAATAACATAACTTGGGTATATTATTAAGATAGGCTCCTTAAAATCCCAAACCTTCTCTTTGAACAGGGTACACAGGTCTGATGTAAAGAAAGATGGTAGAGGGCATTTATTTTGTTAATACCTGCCGCTTGGGGGTTTACTCGTGTCTTTAGCGCCCAAACATGACTAACATTCATCATGACAAAGCACTGGCGAGCAGTTTAGAGAAGCAAAGAAGATACCATGTTAGAAAGTAGAAGCAAGGGGGAAAACTGAAAGGTTCATTAGGAAAGAAAAGCACATTTGAAGAGAAGCCTCTACACCTATACTTTAAAGAGCAACCAAATACTGAAATGTGGATAGAAGAAGGTTTAAATAAAACCAGCAAACGGTCATGAAAAACAGCAGAAGGATGCGCTGAGACCTTCCAGGCTCCCCGGTTGAGGAGTGTTGCGCATAACAAAAATGATAGGTCACGTGGAAACACATTTCATATCCATTCATTCATTACTTAGTTAATGTCTATCTTTATGTCACTTTGTTTACGATGTGTTGTGTTTTTAATGTATTTATCATATCATCCTAACAGTTAGCTCGCGCTGCCGGTGTTCGGCGTGAACGGGGTGTCGTTACCTCGTCGTCCTCTAGGCGGCACTGCGTGTTGATTATGAACTTGATGTACTGGCTGGTCAGCGTCATCAGTTCACTGTAGCGCGTCCGCAGCGTAACGTACTGGAGGACAGAGGGCAGGGGAACACAGTGTTAAAACCCAGAACACCCCTTTTAACTTTAACTAAAATGGTGACCACTTAAAAGCGCTTCACATTCACCCATTTCCACACACACACACACACACACACACACACAGCAGTGTATGTGTGGTCGTTGACCGTGCAAGTCAACGACCTATGAAAGAGTGCATGTCGCCGCGGTGACTGACCTCTTGGATGATGTCATCAGAAGTGGACTCCATCTTGGTCTTCTTCAGAGGAGAAGCGATGGGATCCTGCATCGCTTTATAGGTAACCACCTGAAGTTCGTAATCCTACAAAAACAAACCAACGCATGTAAACACAGTCACACAAGTCAGAGAACTATGGGGAGAGCGTTGTTGTTCCACATCAGAACGATATGAGCGACATGATTGGTCCATACCTTGACTGCATCGATGTATGCTTTAGCATATTTCTGGCAGTCTTCTACTTTGTCTTTGTTGGTCTCAATCTCCTCCAGGAGTATCTGTAATTAATACAAAACTGATTTATACTGGTAATATGAAATGTGTTTAAGCATAAGCTACCAGTTGAGCTACACAGGACCACCTACTACCATCTACTTAGCTACTAGCTACATTTAAACAAGCTAGGCTACCTTCTCCTGCCTGAGCTGCTGGCCCAGGGCCTTGATGTCTCCGATGGGCAGAGCCTGGATCTCCTCCTGTCTCTGCTTCGCCTCGTGGAGCCACACCATCAGTTCCTCGTAGCTCCCCTGGTACGAGCGCATCTGGCGGCCCAGCAGCTCCAGCTCCCGCTGCCTCAGGTCCATCTGCACGAACACCGCCTGCCAGCGCTCCAGCAGACCGCTCACCAGGTGGCGGTAGTGCTCCAGGTCAGCGTCGTGCTCGCTGTGCACGCGTGTCATTCGCTCGTTGATGCCGCTGGCCTTCCTCAGCTCGTCCTGCAGGCGGTCGAACACCTCCTGGTCGTCCTCCGCCTCGGCGCGCATTTTCTGTAAGGAGGAGGAGGTGGTGGGTGAGGAGGAGTAGAATGATGATAACGCTGTTACCATGTAGCTGCTAGCATAATGGCGGCTAGCATCGTGGCCTCTAGCACAATGGCGTTAGCATTAGTGGGGGCTAGCATAACTTTG
>OMNR01057505.1:0-14334 GCA_900303205.1 Mora moro
CCTCCACTACTAAAAAAGGGTTGACATGTCATTAGACCCTCAAATAAGGTTAAAATAATTCACAGATGCGCCACACGTTTTTGTGTAGGAAAGGTGTAACATCATATTAGTTGACATTGCAAAGCCATGTGTGCGTGGGGTTGACGAGTACCTGCTGGTGCTGCTCCTCTGTGAGGTCTCCAGGCTGAATGAGCTGAGCAGTTGTCAGACCTTGTAGCTGTTGATGGGAGCCTGAGGGCACCTGGAGAACCTGGCCAAGCATTTGCTGCTGCTGACCCTGGATCTGTACCTGAAAGGAGGACCATCAGGGTGAGCTTTGAAGGTATACCACATCAAGTGACGCGGGTTTACAAAAAGGAAAGAACAAGGAAAGACACCAACTTGAACTATCTGATGCTCTGCATTCTGCTGTACAGACTGCTGCTGCTGAACCGTGGCCTCCTGAATCTGCTGTTGCTGGGGATGGACCTGCACTTGAACCTGCATTGTCACAAACACTGGTCAGAGAGCTCACATGCAATGCAATGCAAGTATCTGCACACAATGTACACCAGGCGGGATTTTTACCGGGCAGGCCAGTTCCAACAGTGAACCTGCCACCTCTGTACTGTCTGTGTAAATGCAGTTTGTTTCTTGTTGGTAGACCATGGTGGCTGTGGTGGTCGTGGCATCACCGCCTTGCTGGCTGAAGCCCTGCAGTGCATCTGGTCCCTTGTTGGCCAAAGACTCCAGAAACTCTTTCATACGGTGTTGGGGGACACTGCGAGCTTTCTGCCTCACCAGCTCCTCATAGGAGCCTGAGCCATCCAATGAGTTATTCATCACTGCTCAGCAACAGCCTACGGACCAAAATAACTGAAAAAGAACATAGAGAGAATGCATATTTAGTCTAACAATGTTTCAAATCATATCAAGTTCCGTTATGCCAGGCGGGTAAAAAAAAACACGGAACGCCGGTTGCGTGTTTACAAACTGAACTTCATCCACATATACGGCAACACCAAGAGGCATGAGGAAAGGGTTAATTTTACTCGTCCGTATATGAGCTTGGGAGGAAAAAAGCGCGGTTCCATTCTGAACAAGACCACCGCGTTCACGGCGGCAGGTGTCAGCGGCGGGCCGCCGATCGCAAACATGTCCCACTCAGGTTCGTCCGGACCACCCGGGGATCGGTGTTTATACGCTGAAGGCTAGACGCAGACTTTGCTCGCTCGCTGTTTTGACAGCTGATTACACAACAAGCTAGTGAAAGGTGGAAGGCTAACTAAGTAGCCGCGGGTCGTTTAAACAGTACAAATCTACATTGTTGCACACAAGGCTCTCCGTGCATACACTGCAACACATTACGCGTTTAAGTGCGCAGGTGAGAGGAGGGGCCGAACTAACGGTGTGGTGAACTACACTTGCACATCGTCCTGGTTGCATCGCTTTGCAGGTGAGCTAGCGTTAGCTGGCTACGTTAGCTAACCTCTCTTCCTCAAACCGGGGCAAAGCTCGGGCCGCCCGGTACCGCGTCTCCCTCCGTGAACACGTCTTTCTTCTTCCAGGGAGCAAGGGTACACAGAGTGACCGACGTGTGTGTGTGGTCGTCGATGCCCTTTTAATCGCGGGATTAGAAAGTAGCCTGTATTTTCTTGTCTTGAACACTCATATTTCGCTCGGCGCCATCTTACAGTATCTAACCGTGTGTTTTAGACCAATGGGCAGGCGAGCGCCAACTCGGCGCTGTTGTCGCGATGTTTCCCCTGGTTTGTATCGCGACAACCGCCGCTCGAGCGCGTGCGTTTTAAAGGGGGCCACGGCCGCAGCCAAACCGCCCGACGACGAACGAAGACTCCAGTCCGCCTTAAAGGGCCGGAGTGGGAGACTGGAGGCTCTCAGTGGTCCACTGGCTCCTGGATCTATTAAGGTCGGCCGCAGGAGATGGAGGGGGCATTTCAGTGGCTACGGACAGTGGAGTTTTAATTCCCACGCACCTCACTGAGTGGTCTACCCATGCATGTGTACTTGGTAGGTAGTAATAATGGCAGGGACTAGGAAAATTAACTTATAACTTAAATATTTCATTTTTGACCTGGAACACACGTTGGTCTTTAAGACAGTCAGTAAAGGCATTGCATAGTTTCATCTTTTCATCATCTTTTATTTGAGGTCTTCTGTGAAATTGGCACTTGTGCCACCTCTCAAAGGCTACAAAAACATGGATTATTTGACAGTACCCTCGTAAGAAAACTGTATATAGCATTTGAGAGCATCAACGTTGTGTAACATCAGCTTGAAACTGCATAGACAGGCCAATATAAAACATGTTTAACTATGAACAAAGGTGCATTCATTTAACAAAAACAATAAAACATGAGTGAAATGTTATTGCAGCAGACGGAAAAATGCTTCTGGTCACTTGTGAGGCTAACTTTCAAATGCACCAGGCTTATCAAATGGATTGATATCACAGCAGTTGTTCTTCAACATCAACTAAAAAATATAGAAGTAGTCTTTTCCAGTCAGATTTTTATTTTTTTTGTTTAAATTTTTATTTTGTCACTTTTGAAACAGCTAAGAAACATACAAACTAATAAATACTACGGTATTTGGTTAGAATTAGCCTTGCCATATGTAGTCAAGTTTCATTTGATGTTCCACAGTGAATGATGCAGACAAGCATAGACGGGAGAGGTTTTTGCGGGCCGATGGAAGGAGGATGTGCACCTGAATCTCAATCAGATCTTCCCAGGATCTTCCTTCAGAGTGACCGTTCTGTTGAACACCAGCTGGAATAAACACAAACATTTAAATACTCAGTTACAATACCTACATGTTACGATCAGATGTTGATATTAGCAGTTAATTCAAATGTAACACTTGCATATGAAGTGTTTGAATATGAACAACAGAGGAAGTCACGTCATAATGTACCTTGTCGGCTGTGCTGTCAGGGTCCAGGGAGAAGTATCCCAACCTCTCAAACTGGAATTTGTCTAAAACCTTTGCTCCTGCGACTGAACGGTCAACCAAGGCACTGTCGATCACATCCATGGAATTCTGAATGGAAAATAATGTTAATATAAAAATGCTACACAATCCCCTTTTACCAAAGACGTCCCCTTTTCTCCAACACTATACAAATACTCACAGGGTTGATGTCACTCAGGAAGCCCCCAGGAACTTCAGACGGATCCTCTGGATTTTTGTGCAAGAACCTACAAGATAAGAGCCACCAGTTAGACAAGCCTGCACACGAGTGTAGTGTAGTGTGTGTGTGTGTGTGTGTAGTGTAGTGTAGTGTAGTGTAGTGTAGTGTAGTGTAGTGTAGTGTAGTGTAGTGTAGTGTAGTGTGTGTGTGTGTGTGTGTGTAAATTGCCAGTCACAAACTGTAGATGTTTTTACAGGACTTACAGTCTTTCATAGAGGCGCACTTCACACTTGAGTGGCTGGCTGACCCAATGGATGAACGCCTTGGGTTTCTCTTTAGCTTCAGTTGAAACACAGCAGCTCACCTCCAACTCCACCACTTTACCTTGAGCATCCTAGCGAGGGTGGAGCACAGTTGGTCGGGTTGGATGAAAATAATGGCACAGAACAAAAAGGGAAAACAAAAATGTATGATTACCCCAATATGAATCCACCAATATTCTTAATATTTCATTCTTTCATTTCATTGTGGCTTTTCCCGAAAAAGTTTGTACTTATTCTGATGAAGTTTTTTGTGTTTGTATTTTTCTTTTTGTTGTTTAGCTTGACTATTATTATTAATGTCTCCCCAATTGACACCTCCGAACCATTTCTTCTGAAAGAAAGAAGACCTTTCTTTCCCACTGTTTGCTTTGTTTTTGTTAGTTTTTTGCTTCACGGTTGAATGGTGTCATCAAATGTGGGCATGTGAAGCCCATTGATTGTAATTGTGATAAAGGGCTAGCCGAAAGACAACTCACCTTGATGACCTTTTGCACAGTGATGACATAGCCAGCATGTCTGAGGCCTACTGGCTGGTCTGGAGTTAAACGCTTGTAGCCCTTTTCCATTACCTACGAGCAAGAGAGGCAAGTCACCTGTCACAATCCTAGTTACACACATAAAACCCAGTAATTGCAGTGAGTATAAAGAAGTTCACAATGCGTTTTTTCCTCTGACCTCTCTGAAGTCAGTCTGTTCAATGAAGATAATGTCTGTAAATGGAACCACGTGGCTGCCTTTAGCCTCGTTGGCAGGGAAATTTGGAACTTGGACATCGGACTGAAAAATTGTTGAAGGGAGGTTAATCATCAAATATTTGTACATTTTGAGTGAAAAAAAAAAAGAATAATGCATTCTTCACGTTAAGTTTTTCCCCTCCACAAATGGCCTCTCGGAGCACAACTACAGCAAAAGAAAACAAACCGGGAGGAATCGGTCCGTCCGTACCTTTGAGTCCCCGGGCCGGTTGGTGATGGTGACTTTGAGGGGTTCCAGCACGGCCATGGCCCTCGGCGCCGTGTCGTTCAGGACCTCTCTCACACAGGACTCCAGCAGGTGGGGCTCCATGGTGACCTGGGCAACCGTTACTCCCACCTGCAATAGAAACAGGTTAAATACTGCACTGTCGCCCCCCCTCTCTGTTTCTTCCCTGTCTCTATCCATCCCTCGTCTTAGCCTAGTTCTCAACCCCTCTGTCTACCTCCTCTTGCGGCAATGTGCTGCTTTGTGTGATCTTGCTACTGTCATGTGTGCTGGCATGTGTCATCTGTGATGCTGTACTGTATTGTCTCTGCTGCTTCCTTGTTTTTAATCATTGTTTCTCTCTCTGTCTGACCTGTCCACCTTCATTATTATGGATTTTTTAAGCCCATTCCCCGTTCCCACAGGAGGTCTTTTGCCTCTTGCCAGGCCGATATTGTAAATAACAATTTGTTCTGAACTAACTTAAAGGTAACTTAAAGGTAAAATAAAGGTTGATGATGATGATATTATACAATGACAATTCATATGTATAGACCCCATTTGCTGTCTGCATACCCTGGCACAGAAGTTGTTGATGGCTACAGATGGAAAACCTCTTCTCCTCAGGGCGGTTAGCGTGAAGAGGCGAGGATCGTCCCAGTCTCTGCGGCAAGAAGCATAAAACAGTGTTTTTATAGACACCTTTCTCACACATTCATTACACACGCTGTGAAGTACATTGTGTAAAACACAATGTGTAAACATGCCTATGTGATGTTTTGAGTAATTGTAAAAAAAACATTGCCATGCAGATTTGTGGTATGTTAAGAAAATACATAATAAATAAATTACATCAATTAATTGTGGTACTGGCCTAAATATGTCAAGGGATAGATGGCCATCTTACCTGACAACTCCTGTCTCTACCAATTTGATGATTTTCCTCTTGGACACAACAGTGTAGGTGAGGTTCAAGCGTCCATATTCCCACTGCACTGGGCAGTAGACATCCAGAGCATTGCATAGCCAGAAATACGACGACCGTCTAAAAAAATAAACAGTTGATCAACAAATAAAATTGAATCACGAATAAATGAATGGTCTACTCTACTGGCCAACCGTACAAAAGTCACACTGCATACCTCGCCTGGAACTCCTTGGTACAAAGAGAATGTGTGATGTTCTCAATAGAGTCACACAAGCAATGAGTGTAGTCGTAGGTTGGGTAGATACACCTGGAGGAGAGTGAACGGAAAGTTATTGCCATCATCTGAACATTTGGTGTTGTAGCACCGAAGATCAACCGAAGACGATCCCATTAAAAGCGGTCTAAAAAAACAACAATATATGTACCATTCATCTCCTGTCCTGTGATGTGGCGTGTACTTAATACGGTAGGCGACAGGATCCATCTTCCCATCCTCCATGACCATCTTCATCCTCAGCGTCGCCTCACCCTCGGCAAACAGCCCTTTCTTCATCCTCTCGAACAGGACCAGCGACTCCTCCATGGGGCGGTCCCTCCACGGTGACGGGGGGGCGTTGTGGCCCTTCAGCTCCTCCCCCCGCTGGTGGCACACGTAGGCGTGGCCTCTGAAGGAGTACAGAAGAAGGACGGTAAACCTTACTCGACCCGTATGCCGGAAGAACGTCACACACTGGCCCACCACCACTGTTTTGACTCACCTGCGGACAAGATCCACCGCGAGGTCATACAGTTGCTGGAAGTTGTCCGATGCGTGGGTGATGTCGTGTGGTTCGTAGCCTACAAGACGCGTAAACATTAGTGATCACCATTTGTTAAACGCATGATATCTCTGCAAACATTAGAATGACAGCTCAGCTCAACACAGACTCACCGAGCCACTCCACCATGTCCTTGATGGCAGTGAAGTACTTCTCTTCCTCTTTCTCTGGGTTTGTGTCGTCGTACCTCAGGAAACAAATCCCATTGTTGGCCTGCAAAAGCAGACAGATGACACTATAGACACAAGACGACGAAGGCGGCGAGCTCAATGTAGCAAAGTGGGCATCTGACATAGCATGACAGGAGGTCAAGTGGTACCTTTGCATAACCAAAATTGAAGTTTATGGCTTTGGCATGTCCAATGTGGAGGATACCGTTGGGCTCAGGAGGGAAGCGAGTACGAATCTTAAAATAAAACAAAATAAAAATATTATGTACATGATACAAATCTATATATCAATATATTTCACAACCAGACTGGCTAGGACGGAGGACAAACTAATAACAAAAGTACTAGGTCCGATTATCATATGAGATTTTCTAAACATCACAAAAAGTGCTCTGTTTCACCTGTCCACCGGTAATTTCCATGTGCTTTTTAAGCAGGTTCATGGTATTGGGTGTAACCACGTAGCCCTCCGTCTTATAGTTCTCTCCTGCAGGAAACAAGACCGGAGCGAGAGGTTAACATATGGACCGACCCTGACCACAACGCATGGGTCTGGGGAACCGTGGACAACAGAGATGTCAATTCATTTAGAAGTAATTAAGTAGTAATGGTTTACCTGTTTTATGGAACTTCAGAGCTTCTCCCCTCAGTTGCTCCATTAGAGATTTCCCTTCAGATTGGACCTCACCTAAAGACGAATGACAATTAGAATTAGAAATTATGTTGGGTGCTACAAATGCTATTTGTTTTATTTAAGAACATATATATCATAGGTGCCCCCTACTGCACCCCCTCAAGTATTACATTGTCATTATTGTCAATGGAGAAATATTGTGGGAAAAATACTGACAGCAAAATAGTGTTCTGCTAAAGAAGAATAAAAAATGCCTGATGATACTGTAGGTGGCATTAGCCCATGAATAGTTTTAGACTAAATGGAAGCATGAAGAGAATAATTAATTCTTAATTAATAATTAATAATAGAAAGTAGCCTACATATTTGATACAGAAGCAACAGTATTATGAAACCCAGACGATGGGATGGCTGCAGACTGAAAACTGTGTTTGCGCTGCCATCATATTGCTATACCATTGTATGAAACCATTTCTGTTGGAAGGCACCAGAGCCCTACTGGAATCACTGATCACACTACAACCTCTCTGCACGTGCACAAATCAGAACTGTGCACGTGCATGTCAGCACCGTGCATGTGCACATCAGCACCGTGCACACGCACGTCAACACCGTGCCCACGCATGTCAACACCGTACCCGTGCACAACATAGTGCTCACACACACCTCAGCACAGATGCTGGAAAAGATGCTGGAAAAAAAACTACATTTACTTGTCTTTAAGGAAAACTGGACCTCACCATTCACTGCCACCTCTTCTTTCTTCGCCTTCACCTCATTCTCCGGGGCTTTCGCTTTCTGAGGCTGCATGAGAAAGATGAGAGGTTACCCATGGGTGACAGTGAAAAAGTGTTTTCCTCTTCCTGGAATTCATAATGCATGTTGTTACCTTGGGCTTCTTTTCTAGGTCAGCCTCTGTTTTGGCGCCCAATAGGTGTAGAACCTACAATCGCAAGAAAATTGAATTATTACGGTGTACACAAGCACAACCACAGAAAGTAGTCACATACAGAAGCAATGCTCCTTCATTGCTACTGGCAAACAATCTTTTCTGAAACACACCTGCACATCCACCTCATTCTTGATGATCTTTCCATCTGCCCACTTAAGAGCAGTCCGTGCTTCTCCTGAAAGGGACACAAGGATTGTTGACGCTGCCTCATTTTTTGATTCACAAGTAATTAAAACAGATGAGCCTAAGTCACACTCCTTCCGTTGTCCCCCACTGGAGGGGTTTCACACAAAACAAACTAAATGTTACTTCTTACTTGACTGTTTTACAACAAACTGCGAGTTTCTTGACTGGCAACTTATCTTCAAATCTATCCATCTTAAAATCGACAAACATTATATGTGTAACGCATGGCCCAATTCAAACAGGATTAAAAAATGATTTGTCTCTCGTCGTCGAATACCATGCATATTTTTTTCTGAAACAAGGTCCCATGGGGGACAGTGGAAGGGGCGGGACTTAGGCTCTCCATGGTTTTTTTTCTGAAATGAGTCTGAAAGCATACCCATGAGCAACCCCATGTTGTAGCGGTACCGCTCCGTTAACAGCTGTTCCTTGTGCTTGTTGATCACCACTTCCACCTGAGAACAACACAGTGTTGCTAACAGAGCACGGCTAATAAATACCCTGTGTCCCTGGAAGCCTCGTCATGCAAGTGGCCGTTATGCTCGGCTCCTTACCGCTTCCTCGATCTGCTCGGGGGTGATGACCACGCCCACGCCGCAGGCGTTTTCAAACTCTGCCTGGTTGATGGAGTCCTCCTGCGGGTGGCTCTTCACAAACTCCAGAGCAGCTACAGACACAACCAAAACAGGTTATTAGTGTGTGAGTTTATAAGCAGCAGCGAGCAGTAAAGTGAGTCAACGTTCTGTATACAATACTTCATCTGGACCCAAGACCAATCAAGTCCTAACATGTTCTTTATTGTCACCAAGATAACCTGGAGAGGAGCTGGTGACAAGCTCACATTATCACTTTGTTTATTACTCATTTTTTAATGCACCATTGTACTCACGTTATTATGTCAACACACCAATTAATTTACTACAGCCAGCTAGGCGTGTTTTAGGTGCCTGCCTGCTTGTATAATCTTATGAACTGCACAACAATACAATTAATTTCTGAAGCAAAACAAAAGAAAAACTTTGATAAAGCCGGTAACTCTAGATTTATAGCCCGATTTTAAGCCAGACCTGCCCATGATATTCAAGAGTCAACACTAGTCTGTGCAACATTAACATGTTAGACATTTCCGAGTGGAATCGGGAACGATTCCACTCGAAGCTGTTGTAATAACAGCGGTTGTAATAACAAGTGTGCTTGTCCATGTCTTTCATCTGTGACGCCCAGTGTTTTTACAATCGTTTAGGATTGTAAAACCCTTCTAGTGTGTCCCAGGCTTAAGGAAACATTTGAATACCCACAGTGACGAATGAAAATGTGAAAAACACAAGTGGGATTCCCCACTGGCCATTCTTCCTTATGATGGCGACATCGTAATTACCGGCTAGTTGAAGTTCTGTGGATATTTTGCGCTGGGCAATGAGGTCTGAGAGAAAGGTCAGGCGCTTGGCATCTCTGAGACGGGAGGCCATGCTGTACAGCAATGTCCCCATGGCTTTGTCCACTCCTGTGGCTCCATTGACAGCCTGTGCCTATTGTAATCGATCAGTTGGAAAAAGGCAAATGTTGATTCAAGGTGAGAAACAATAGAATAAGTAGTATAAAAGTGTCTAAACCTATGTTTAGAGACCAGTGTATAAGAGTATGCATTGTGTCTCACTATACATAACAGGGAGAAGTAGACAACTAGGATATATGTATAGTTGCTCAGAAAGTGGATCAGCAGAAACTGAAAGTGAAAACATGTGCTCTGATCACCGATTTTCCTTTGAAAAAGCAAGTCTTATTTAAATTGTACTTATGTGGAGCACAACATCATTCCAAGACATACGATGCATGTCTAAAAGTAACACCAAAAGACCAGAGGGTGCTTCTGACAAGCCAACACCAGCGGGTCCGACCACAACGTGTAGTGGACAGAAGAACCAATCCCTCGTCCGACACTGTGCGAATAACGGCTTACCCGGGCAACAGCATCCTTAAGAGCAGAAGTTAGCGCTTCGTTTTTCAGAGTTTCTTTTGCTTTTTGTTCACTGAGCCCAATGGAAGTGAAAAGTGTCAACGTATCCGCCATTTTTCAGCGCACACACACACCTGCCAGACTGCAACCACACCGACACGCCGCAAGCCTCTTCCCTGAAGGCGGGGTCACTTCCTCTCTTCCATGACGATGGGTGTAAACTGACCAATCATGTGGGGTTTCGGGGAAAGCGTCGACCAATGGCGAAGGAAGTTGATTGCGTTTTACTGAAAGAGCCAATCAATAGTTGTGTTGACATCAGTGGGGGAGGGACTTAAATCAAAGTATGTGTAATGTTGCGTCAGATTCAGAAATGTTACCGGATCCTTCAAAATATTGCATTAGATCCATCAAACAATTGTTACAATAAAAATATCCAATGAATATACTGCTCCGTACCATATAAGAGAACACTGAACGTCGTTACACGGTGTTACGCTTTCAAAAAGACACGAACCCATTGCGAGGTTTTTGTTGGCCATCAACACCAACGCTTAATGAAACACCGGGAAACCTTTTGTGCGTCCATCACTTATGCTTCACTTGCCCCGAGTGTAAACAAAATCCACTGACTGCGAGATTGTCCAATCTAGTTATAGGATTAACAGACACATGCCAACCAACTTTCAAGAATTTGATTACATTATTATCTAGTCTGGAATGCGTATCAAGAGTTGAATGAGCATCATCGCGACCATGGCCAAGCACGCAATGCTCTCTGCAGGGACAGCAGCGTGGGCATCACTGGCTTGTACCAGGTCCCAACTGAGGTTGGACCTTACTTTGGGCTGTGGACAAACCTTCCGGTAGCTTTGTTATTATTTGTGTTGTTTAGTTGTCTTTTTAGCTCACGAAGCATAGCGTAATATTTCACAGTATTTCAAAAGGATGACACACTAACATTGTCTTCTCGACTCGCAGCTGGCGAGAGACTGGAGATGGTCACTGGACGGGCGTGATGGGAGGAAGAGTGTGGACGCTGACACAAACAGATGACCGACTGTGGTATCACGCCTATGAAGATCAACATGTGCATAAAGAGGAGGATAACAGAAAACGAAAAGCCAGTGGTTCTGTCCAGCAGCTAAACAAGTCAGAATTATGTAAATTAAACATAAAGGAGGAAGAGAAGGATGAGCCGGTGGCTGTGGCCGTCAAGCAAGAAGGAGAGGAGGAAATGCTTGTGGATTATTTCCAGTTAAATGTAAACCTTGAGGAGTTATATAGAGAATGGGGGCTGGCAGACCCCCACTTCAAGCATATAGCCAACACTTTCACAGGTAAGTAATTAATCTTACTATCATTCCATAGGCACAGTTTATATGAGGCCTATGTGTCTAAGTATTATACTTCTATTTCCTTTTCCCCAGGTATTCGAATGCTGCGCCAGGACCCAACCGAGTGTTTGTTTTCGTTCATTTGTACTTCCAACAACCACATTTCCCGCATCCAGGGCATGGTGGAGAACCTGTGCAGGTCTCTGGGCACGCCATTGTGTGAGCTGGATGGGACCACCTACTACGACTTCCCCTCCCTGTCGGCCCTTGCTGGTAGTTTTTTGTTTTTATGACATGCAATGACTGCGAATAATAAATTAATGATGGTTAAAAATGTAATACAGAATAAGAAATAATTGTATTAATACAGATGAAAAGCTGCACAACATAGTATAATTAAAGTAATAATAATGATAATAATAATAATAATAATGATAATGATAATGTTATACCTTTATACATACATTATTATTCATTATATTTATTTACATTTGGTAAAGTAAGGGAATTTATCACACTAAACCTTTCTTCAAATAGCTTCTACTCTACATTTACGCTGGCATCAATGGTTGTGATGGATCTTTTCTTTTGACTGGAAGATGGCAAAGTAGAGGCACTGCTGAGGGATCTGGGTTTCGGATACAGGGCCCGGTTCTTGCAACAGAGTGCCAAACAAATCCTGGAGAACCACGGGCCTGACTGGCTCCAGGGTCTAAGGAGCACTCCATATCTCCAGGCCCGTGACGCTCTGCGGTCTCTCCCTGGCGTAGGCATCAAGGTAAGAGCAGATGAGCTGGTCTTATTTAGAGTACACTTTGGTGGAAGCCCCACCCCTCATTGCATTATGTTTAAAATGGTCCCACATTGTTACTACTTGTTGTCATTGCTTTATTGGTCGATTATGTCTCTGTGATTCTTCCTAATTGTTTAAATGAAACCCATATTGCTTAAAATGTGTTCTTTTCTCTTCCTGTGTCTCCCTTTGTTTAGGTGGCCGACTGTGCCTGTCTGATGTCCCTTGACAAGGCGGACGCTGTTCCCGTGGACACACACGTTTGGCAGATTGCTAAACGAGACTACAAATGTGCTGCTGGCAGTGCACAAAAGACCCTTACTGACAAAGTCCACAGAGACATTGGTCAGCATGAATTCACTTATTTCAACAGTTTTAAGTTCAAAGTGAGCAAACAAATGTAATATATATCCAATGTTTTTTTCATACAGGGGATTTTTTCAGGCAGCTATGGGGTCCTTATGCTGGCTGGGCCCAATCGGTAGGTATTTATTATGATGGTTTATTTAAATATACATCATACCTCTTTCATGGTAACTAATCAGTGTGGTTATATTTGGGTTAGGTTTTGTTCTGCGCTGACCTGAAAAAGTTTCAGAAGCTGAAAGAAATGCCATCTGTAAAGCAGGAAGATGACAAGAAGGATAGTGCCCCGATTAAGAAGGCAAAGATTAAGATGGAAAAACAAGAAACTGTAAATAAAATGGAAAAACCACGAAAAACAGTGAACAACCATAAGAAAGCAAAGCGGGCGCCTAAGGATGAATGAATTTATCAAAACAGAATTTGTTGTTGCAGCACTAGTTGTTTCAGGTTACAATGCAACATCAGTCTACACGTCGTTATTTTTGTACCCATTATTTTACATACTCCCAGAATATTTTATCCTTTACTGACTTGAAGAATGTCCATCTAGCCTGTAATGTTAGGACTAAATATAATGTATTTCGTCCTGCAAACAAAATCAGAGCATTCTTTGTTATTAAAAACCTATGAAAAGGTAGGCCTATGTGTAATGTATGGATAAAATAAATATATTTTATAAAATAAATATATTTTATTGCATTAAGTTTTTTTCCGAATATATATATAGCCTACACATTAGCCTAAATGGTGTTAAATTTGCCATTAATCGCCACTAGATGGCGACATAGATTTGGAGATGCTGAACAAAAATCAAGGCGTCCCAAATGTACGTATTTAATTGGCCAGATGCGTCCTTCACATACTGTTCTCACTCTTTAAAAGACAATGTCTAGATTAATCACTTCTCACGGGTCCTGTGGTCCTTGTTTGCCTCATTGCTGTTCAACACTGTTCAAATGTGTGTCTTGTATAAGCACATGACATCTCCTGCATTAAAATAGATATGAATGCACACTTCTCTTACCTACCATGGTGTCTGTATATCTAACAATCTGTAAGCTTTAATAGGCGGTGTCAGCTGGTCTTTCTTGTAGCTGGCATTGCAGTTGTCCGCCCTCACTGCCTGAGGCTGAAGACACTGTCGGCAGTGGCAACACTGCTGTGCGTTTTGGAGAAAGTATGAACTGTAACTCTCATGGGAAAGAGAGCAAGGGTGTCTTTACCGACCTCAGCGGTTTTATAAAAGAGGGTCCAATTTGTGCCAGTGCCTGTGTTCCAGTGGCATGTACATGTGTAAAACCTTTCCATAAAGGGTTATTTATTGGTCAGCATGTGCAGCCATGTGTGTTAATGAATATGTGAGTCAGCTTTCATGTCCATTTCGGAGCGGAAGATGAGATGCCTGGCCTCAGCTTGAGGGCAGAGTCCTGGGAGAAAGCAAAAAAACAGGCAGACTAAAATAAAGCTGGTAAACAACAGTCTGTGTGTGTGTTGTAGTTAGAACATTTACAGCGCACTGTGCTCGCATACAAAATACGAAACACAAAGAACCCAAAAAAAAGACCAAAAACTAACCCCATTGTGACCAATTATGTAAGAGATGAGTTTCTGCTTGGGTTGGGCCCTCTGGGATATTTCTGTTGGAAGGACATGTGTGTCTCTCTCTCTCTATCGCTCTCTCTCCCTCTATCTTTCCCTCTCTCCCTCTCTCTCTCTCTCCCTCTCTCCTTCTCTCTCTCCCTCTCTATCTCTCTTTCTCTCTCCATCATACCACCCT
>OMNR01057506.1:0-16630 GCA_900303205.1 Mora moro
CTATCGTTTGTGTGTGTGTGTGTGTGTGTGTGCGCGCGTGTGTGTGTGTGTGTGTGTGTGTGTGTGTGTGTGTGTGTGTGTGTGTGTGTGAGTGTGTGTGTGTGCATGTGTGTGTTTCTGTGTGTGTGTGTGTGTGTGTGTGTGTGTGTGTGTGTGTGTCTATGTCTGTAATGTGAGTGTTTATGTGCGTGTGTGTGTGTGTGTGTGTGTGTGTGAGTGTGAGTGTGTGTGTGTGTGTGTCTGTGTCTGTCTGTGTCTGTCTGTGTGTCTGTGTGTGAGCGAGTGTTAGTGTGAGTGAGAGTTAGAGTGTGTGTGTGTGTGTGTGTGTGTGTGAGAGTGAGTGAGAGAGAGGGTGACAGAGAGACCTTGTTACCTAGTGTTTGCTATTGTTCTAAGAGACAATGAACAGGAAGCAAACAAAGGTCTTGGATGAAGGCAGGCAAGGGCAGTGGATCTGTTTTTACTATCTTCTCTGAATGAATGCCTTTTATTTTCTCCTCAATGTACGTATGCTTGTTTTTCTAAGAGAAATCTCACCCACCATGAATGTTTCAAAAGATTGTCAAAAAAAATGTGAAAAATTACTGTTTACATTTCTTGGCAGTACTTAGCTGAGTTTGTCACTGGAGCAGCGAGGGACAAGGAAGTCTTTTCGTTGTTTGGCTACCTCAGTTTACCAGCCGGTAAACTTCCACTATGTATATAATACCTACTTAAAACGTACATCTGTTGTGTGATGCGTTCGCCCCGACCGCACCCCGCGGCACTCGCTACTTCCTGATGGCTGCTTCACGTCGCTCGCGCGGAGTCATGCCATCTGTCGTCTTTTCTTATCTGTTGTTTTTTTCCGAACGATCGGACCGCGAGGGCGCTGTTCGTCGAGCGCAAATGAAATTCCTCCCCTTGAGGAACGTAGGCGGCGCGCGTAGTTGTGTGCCTATTCAGTGTTGTCGGTGCTCGGTACCGTGAGCCAGTATTATTGTATAGAGTTCGACTTACATTGTGAAGACGTTCGTTCTGTCTCCACCCGCAGTCGCCCTCGCAGATCCTGTTTTATACTACCTCATTTAAACTAATTATTTTTATTGTCTTTTTTGCTCAGGGAACAAGGTTTAGTACGTTTGAAAAGCCGTGTAGTTCATACATGGTAAATTGACAGGGTATCTTCTCAGTGCTAAACCGTTCTAATATGTAATTGCCTAAAACGTATGCAGTGAATGTATTCTGTGCCAGTTCTTTAACAGGCTTTTGCTGCCTCTCAGATAGGCAACGTACCATTCGTTTTCGATCTAAGTTAGGAACGTTTGCATGCTGTACAACAGAATCTATTTAGTTTCTTAGTTTTCCTTTTTGAATTCAAAAGAAAATGACATACCAAAAGTGCTTGTATTGATATTGCAGTACAGCAGACCTTAAGCTTTACGATTGGCCTTAATGTGTGAAGAATCCCTTTGTCTAAATGTTTGCTTGGGGGGGGGGATCTTACACATGGGGATGCAAGATTTATGAAGTGTGTGATTGTAGGAACAGCAATGTGAGCATTTAATCAGAGATGAATGAGAAATATTGAATGAACACCATGAAAACTTTTTCCCTAAAGAGAAATCTATATTTTGCTATGTGCTTCTGGGTACATGCTATAGCAACCTGTGTTCCAAGTAGTTTTTACTGTAGGGTAGATGAAGATTAGCACTTGTCTGTCAAGTAGGGGTTTGTTTCATCATCGTCATTGATCGATGTGCAGCGGTGGCAGATGCTATTATCCAAAGAATTGTTTGCTTGCTTCATTTTCATTTGTATTTTTTTTTTTGGCAGTCCCACCAGCTGATCACTGGCAAATGCTTAAACACGTTGAGATTATTGTATTTGTTGAAATGAAGATGGAAGCCAGCTTAGCATATCAGTTGAGATGCTGCTTCTAAATCAAAGCCTTGCACATCTGTGCCCTTGCCCTGTGATCAACTGACCTCTGCTGTGGGCTCACTCTCAAAGTGCCAAACAAAAAAAGAATTCAGAGGCACCCAATGATTAAAGAAGTGACAATTATTATAATCAACATTGGGCGCACTAATCAAATGATCCCCTCGTAGCGATCCTTAAAGAATTTCTCTGTTGCGCATAGTGTACATTCTAGATGAAATTTATATGCTGTTAAATAATATTATATTGCTTTTAAGCCTATGTCGCAACAGTGCAGTCATGTATGGGCATTCATTGACTTTCACTCATTTATTGAAGATTTTCAGGTGCACATTGTCCAATAAATATTACTAGTACAAAAGTACTAGTAATGTATACTTAATAGGATATCCAAACATAGAAAAATCGACTGGTAAATCTACAGTTACAAACACAGTTTCAACAGTTTTTGAAAGTTGTTGGATGTTCCTGTCTATGCACATGGCTGTATTTCCAATCAGAGAGAGTTACAGGGGATCCAATCAGGGAATCTATTGCGGTGTCTGTTTGTATGAAAGGTAACACAATCAACACAAGCAGCAATGTAAACCAAAGATTTGTTTGTCACCGTTGCATATTGGCAAAAGAACAATTTAACTGCACATTATCTCTTGTTGGTGTTTTCCCTTTTTTCATCTCCTTTTTTGCATTTGTAAATTAAAAGACTACTTAAAAGTGTTTCTACGATATTGCAAACCGGAGGAAATTTGAAAGTGTGGTTGTGAACAAATAATTTATTTCCAACACATTTCAATATCATTTGTTCTTCATTTTGTTACCCAGCAATGGATGTTTTTTGTTGCTACACTGATGTTGCGCATTTTTTTTTTATACTAAAGTCCCTTTTTTCTTTCAATGAAACCACAAATGTATTAATGTTTGACTTTAAATGCTCTCACCGTTTGTTGCAGCTGAATATTTTAAGAGGCTCTGCTGATTAAGTATGAGAAGTATGAAAATAGGCTCTTTTTTACTTTAATGCAGTTTATTGGAAACCAAATCCCAACCCTTGCAACAGAACTATCCAACTCGATAAAAACTGCAAATGTAGTTTTCATTGTTTCTTCCCCCATTACTGAGTCTAAGAGGTTCTGAATTGGCTCTCCAACTGTTTAAAGCTACACAAATGCTACCTCGTTATGGTTACACTCTTCTTATTTATGACGAATGCAGTTGGATAATGAATGTTTGAATGTTTGAATGACACTTTTTTTTGGTTTTGTTTTGTTCCAAGAGTTAGTTTTCTACTGTTGGAACAATGTCCCTTCCTGAATGTGTGAATTTAAAGGGAGTAGAGCGCGTGGAGCTCAGTTTGTGTCGCTCTGCCCTCCCATCTGCAGTAGAGTGGTTCGATGAGTGAAGAGGTTTCAGCTGCGCTGGCCGAGCACCGCGGGTCATTTTACAGTTGAACTCAGGGAACCCGCTGCTGCTCGGCCTTCAGGCTTATGTCTCGAATATTGAATGTACCTTTTGTAATTATTATGATTTTGTTTTGTTTTTTTTGTTCAGTGTCCACGTCTTGATATATTTTGCCCATTTGTTTTTGTCTATCAGAATGACATAGTTATATCAATGTTCCTGCCAAAATGGGTTAGTTGTTGAATGTAAGCAGTTTTATACAGCCGTTAATTGTGAAAAAGGAATTCTAGTTTAAATAAAAGTATAGAAATAGAAACAGTTTTTTGCTTTATTTCATTGTTTCTTTCTTCATGAATCATTTGTAATGCTTAACGACATAATAACTATCTGACCAAATAGTCAGGGTACGGGGAGGGGAGTGGGGGGTCAAAGGCAGCTTGTCATCCGAAAAATATCCATAACACTATGTTATCAAAGCTATAATGTATTATACTTGTAGCAATTGACCCTTACTACTTTCTGGCTTTCTTCTGGGCTCCTCCAACCACAGGACACAGGTTGTGATGAGTAAACCAGTTTATTGCAGTTAGGAATGTTTGTAGACAGAGCAGATGGTAGATACTGACATGCCAGAGCTCCTGAGTGTGTGTGGTGGTGGCTGGTTTAACCTGTGTGCCTTGATTGGTCAATGCTTCACAGGTGTGCAGCCTCACCCAGCCCGAGGGCCGAATCAGTCAGACTCAGGTGGTCAGGTGAGGCTGCTTAAACTAGCCACCAACCACGTACCACAATACTATACTGTTGTATAATACCAAGGGGCAAACTCCAGGTCTGAAAAATGAAACCAACGCGGATGTGCCCAAAACTGCAGTTCCTCGAATGGCTGCTTGAGGCTGGCTCCAAAAGGGAGTCAATCCCCATAGACCCCCATGTTAAAATGCCCAACTTTACCGCTGAAATAAACATGTTTACAGCCTGGTGCAAAAAATGGTTTCGGTCTCTATAGCTAATTTCCCCCTTCATGACAACTGTAAGGGGGATGAATTTTTATGTAACTCACCCGTTTTAATTTTATTAAGGCTTAAAGTTATGCATAATTATGGGCGTGGCCGCTTTGTGACAGGTGGGTGCTGTCACAGGGGGATAGCCGCTAGCTGTCTGCAGCATAGGGCCCGCCTCAGCTCCACCTCTTTGCCCATTTGGAAGCCACACGGAGACTACGTCCATATTTTATTCAGTCTATGATTGTAACGTGTGGCTCCAGGTAACGTGTGGCTCCCTTTGTGACTTCAAAGTAAGAGTTCAAACTACTACAGGGCTTTTACATCGCGACGTCACATCGCAATGTCCGCCTCCATTTTGGAAGCATTGGAATGTTAGTTATGTTAGTGGTAATTGTATTAATAAATAAGGTAATAGGTAACTGATTTATTATTATGGGGAGACATTGTTGTGTTTGAAACTGCCACAGCATTTCTCATGCGAGATGTGGCAAAACAAAGTTTTGCTATATTTACGCTATATTTACGTTGATTTAAGATTTTACAGAACTACAACTCTATTGAGTCCTCCAACCAGAAATCCCATGATGCATTCTGATTTCAAGCCTTATCACTAGTAAATGAGGACACGCCTTCCTGACAGGCATTTACATTTTGATCTATTAAAAATGACACTCAAATGTGGGTATTGAACCTGGTTTATTATTCCATGTAAAGAGTTTTCAAAAACACAGCATCTTTTGTTTTTCTCAGAACAAGAAGACTGAAGACATGCAGTGCTTAATAAAACATTTTTCATGACATTACAAATCTGACAGTGAAGAACATGGGCACTGACAAATTGTATACAAACTGAAGCCATTCAACATAATTATTTTCCACACTGGAACACAGCCTTGGCAGGACAGATTTCAGACACATACGGATAAAAACCAGTAGCAATTCCTGCTTGTACTACACAGTCCAAACCTGGGGGTGGCTACCAACCAGGGTTTGTATGTGTGTGTGTTAGAATGATCAAATATAACCATCTTCCTGAAATAGAGACTTCCGCTGATTCCAAAATTGGCATTTGGATAGTTGGAAACTATAAAATAAAAGACATAATAATAAATGTTATTAATAATTATGTTACTCTTGTTTACCAAATTCCCCATCTGGGATTACTAATTTAGTCTATCTTACGTTATATTTTATTTCTTGATTTTCGCAAGGCATGACAATCAGCCAACTAGGCCTGCAATAGAGCACAAATAAATATAAATATACACATCTTGAACATAAAAAAAGTTAGTTTGTAATATAAATTACTTTTTCCAAATAAAATATCGATAAATCATGCGTCTCTATGTGAATTCGTGGATATTTTTATTAGTGTGTTGGTGACTGTAAACAGCCAGGGGCCCTCACCAGTACTGTGAGGCCATGCTTTATAATGTCGGCACACCTTATGTTCCGTCTGTGGCTGTTTGCTGTGACCACAGACCGTATTAAATATGTTGTTGACTTGGGACTTGGAGCCAACTCCTTGAAACAAGTTGCTTCACCTCTCCCACTGATTTAAAGGACATCGAAGGCAAACATTATTTCTTGTTGTTTGTTGCTTCGTCAAGACTAACCGGTTTAATCACGTGTTTAAATGTGTCTTTTAATGGATATAAAGACATTGGTGTGTATAAAGACAGACATTAGACGTGTATCGTGCGACAACTCGCACATGTTTGTGTAGAGGAATATATTATTTTATTATTTTATTATCGTTATTTCTTCCGTGTTCGCAAGTTTGCACTGGCTCGTCTTTGTTGTTCACGTTACCACATGGTTCTGTCAGCCAGTGTTGTTGATCCTGGGTCTTACAGGGGCACGACGGGTTATGTAGTTTCCACTCGGGGGAAACTCGCAGGCGTTTGGCTTCTCGTAAACTACATTTCCCATCTATATCGCCGTGGCCTGGTATCTAGCCAAGTGTTGTGAAGGGATGTGGACGACCGAGGCCTAGAGCGCAACACTCACTCTGTTTCTTGCAACGAATTGCCTCATTGCTCCATTCGGGTAAATAAACGTGTTTAAAAAATGTGTTTAACTTGCCGTCACTTTTAACTTTAACGAAAGAACGTGCACGGTTAATACGTGTTTGTATAAGCTGGCGCTTTACGTTTGTTAGCCACTTATATCGTTGATTACGTTATCTGCTAAGTACAGTAATGCGGGCTGTAATGATGTTGTTATGGCCATATTTTAAATAGATACAATTAAAACTGTTTTTCAGTCCCAGGCTATATTGGGATTGTGATGAAACATTTGTCAGCTGTTTAGTGGGTTGTCAGCCAGCCCCGCTAGAGGTCGATATTGTGTTGTTGTTGTTGTTGTTGTTGTTGTTGTTGCTGCTGAATTAAAAAAATAATAATAATAACCTTTGCTTGTAGCCGCAGGGGGGCTGCACGTCGTATCTCCTTCATCACTGTGTTCCTGTCAGGTAACAATGTCAGAAACCTCGAGTGATACAGAATCATCTTGTGGATGGACTCTGATAAGCAATGAGGTTTGCATTATATTTTAATTAACCAATTGTATTGAGCTCTTAGCTGATTTGTACTTTCTTTGTCAAAATGCAGAAAAATAAACTGTAGTATTCACGTCTTGTACATAATCTATAACACCGAATGTGTTCATTTGTTGAGATCCAATGTGATTGTGTTTCCAAGGGTTCAGATATTGAGACCCTGGGCCTGGAGAATGCACTGGAACATGGGACTGATCCTCCAGGTATTACTCAAGTTGTGGAGCCAGCCTTACTGGTTCCTACTGGTAAGACTAACCATGATTTTACATTATTAATTGGATTAATGCTACAGTTGTAAAGCAAGTAATGCATACAGTCCAACTATTGTCTACATCTAACTATACTTATAGGAGTGTATGTATGTATCTCCTTCGATTTTCTCGACAACAATTCATCCGATCGACTTCACACACAAGTGTGAAGTTGTTTGGATGAGCGGTTCATGTAAATGTGCCTCTAAAGCCATGTAAATATATTTTTCATAGCTGGTTGCTTTGAAGGGAAAAGTGATCCAATAGATGACACTCTGAAAGAAGAAACCTTTGAAGAAACAATGTCTGCATCTGAGGTGAGAATAATGTGAAGACTGTAAACTCTCTACCATTTTGGTTGTGGTTCTCTACTTTTTTCAACTTAGTGAGGAAATGGGCTTGTACTTAACAGTTTCGTTCATATTTACGAATACATATTTATAAATACCCCCAATCTCAAGTAATGTTACTAGTGCCGCCATTTGAGGAACACTGGCCTATACCGACCATCCTGGTTACTCTCTCTGCAGCACCTAGGGGGCACTGCAGCCAATGTGACGCTGTGCTCCTCCAGCGACCTGTCTTCCTCAGACATTGTGACCTTAGGAGACATGAAGGAGGTGGAGGAGGAGGAGGAGGAGGAGGAGCCTGCAGTCAATGAGGAATCCTACCTTGGAACCTCGTCGAGCAGTCAGTACACCTTCACGGCTGTAGAGACTGGTAGGACGGCACTACCACATTTCAAACTAAAACTTCACATTGACTCACATGCCACTTTTAATCACTGCTAAGTTTCCATTCAAATATTTACAATAGTACAGAAATGAACGGAAAACTGTAGTTTCCTAGTACTCCCGGGCCTGTGATGTCTGTCACTTTGTGAAGCAGGTCTGAGTCACTGGAGGCTTCCTCAGACTCTATGGAATTTAGGACACCAACTGAAATACCAGCTCATTGGGAAGAGCTCTTTGCCAGGTGGTCTAAGAATGATGCTAGTGAAGTGTGTGCATCTTGGCCAACACAGAGAGAACTAACCAGAACTAACCATCAGGAAGTTTCTATCAGGCAAAGAATGTTGTTTCATGACATAAACCTGTACTGCTTGTATTGAAGCATGTTGTAACTCCTTATTTCCTGTGTAGTGTGTAACAATCTGACAAAAAATCTAAAATGTTTTAAAAAAATAACAAAACAAAAAAATATATATATACAATTTCTGCTATAACATAGTAGGACTGCTGGGTCTGATATAAATATATATACAAATAAAATGAATGTGTTGGATTGCAGTTTTGCCAGCACAGCAGCCACTGGGGACTAACTCCAGCAGCAGCAGTGAGGACGAGTCACCAGGCAGCACTACTACCGTCCTGCGGCGAAGACGTCCAAGGAGGAACACCAGCTCCCTGTTGACAGATGCCGAGGAAGAGGCCCTGGAATCTGGCCAGAGTGAGGAGGAGGAGGAGGGAGAAGAGGTTCTTCAGGAGGAGGCTGATGATGTTCATTTTAACATCCGAGTTCCACCACCAGGAGAGGCCAGCTGGAGCCTCAACACATGCATCCTGCTGGCTGTGGTCGTAGCCGTCAGCATGGGCGTGGGCCACTCCTATGGTAAGTAAGTGCAAATAACATTGGCACTGCAAGTGGAAACAAGGCAGATAGCATGGCTTGCAGAATAATTGCAGTTATCATAGTTGTAGTAACAATGGCAGAACCATTAGCTTCAGTCCTTTGACAACATGCAAATGCGGACACATTGTCACTGATAATGATAGTTGGAAAAGGTCCATTGTTTTATGGCACCTGACCTTTCATCAGTCTAAGTCTGTTTGTTCAAAGTCATTGAACAGTCAGTCATTTTCTTTTTTTTTATTTCAGGCACATTACATGCACTGAAACATTGTCATACAGTGCTGGAGTTTGGAGAGTGTGGTGATTCTGAGGATGTGCTGCAACAGTGTTTTCAAGATTTTATCCGAGATGAGGTATGCGAGAAACATTCACTAAATGTTCACTTTAATGCATCAGTAAAGTGCAATTGCTAAAGGTATTTAGAGAAAGTATCTTGCTAGTTATTTTGTTTGAATTTATGTTGGCCATTATATCACATAACAGAGTTGACTGTCAACATACTCTCTCCTCAGTTCTGTTTCTTTTACCTTTTTGTTTACCCATTTAGGACCTGGCTTGGATTGTGAAAGACGACCATGATCACATTAACTTTGTGGAGATGTTTAAAAATATATCTAAAGAGAACAAGGAGCTCAATATACGACAGACCCTGATGCAGGTGACCTGCAAACCGTCTTCCTTTGTCTACAGTATAAGGCACAAGTAGAATCTGTGTAAATATTAATTATTACTGGGGGATTTTACACCTGATTAAACCTGAGAAAATATAATGAATAACAAGTCATAGACGTGACAACATTGAAATGCAGACATGTGATCCCCCTTGACTGTATGATCAATTAATTATGACAACTTCTTCCATCTTCCTTTTTGTTGTTTTCAATAAGGCCCAAAGCGATGAGCTGGTGATGCGGCTGAAACATGTGTCGGAGGAGGGACATTGGAAGGACATTGAGTCTCAGAAGCACAAGCTGACCACAGAGAACCAGCTGCTGAAGAGCTCCCTGGAGCGGGAGGAACAGTCTCTGTTGGCCCTGCAAGAGGAACTGAGGAACCTGCACTCTAAGATCACAGAGCTTGAGGACCGGGGATCTGCGGTCGACTCCTTAGTGTTGGAGAACCAAAAGCTGAATGACCGGCTGGAGGAGAAGAAGACGCTCACCCGTGGCATACTCAGCCAGAGGGAAGCCGCGATGGCGGAGACACGGACACTGAGGAAGGAGCTTGACAGGGAGAGAAGGTTTACGGAAGAACTCCGGGAAGAGATGGAGCAGCTGGCCAGCAGCAGCACTGGGGCAGAGAAGAGCCAGGCTGAGATACAGACTCGCCTGATGGACTTAGAGAAGAAGCTCGGCTTTGAGCAGCAACGCTCCGACCTGTGGGAACGACTGTATGTGGAAACCAAAGAAGAGAAGGCCAAAGAAGACACTCAGACGCCCAGAGTTAAAAAGACAAAAGATGGCATGGCTGGGAAGGTGAAGGAGACATTCGACGCTGTGAAGAACTCTACCAAGGAGTTTGTCCATCACCACAAAGAGCAGATTAAGAAAGCCAAAGAGGCCGTGAAGGAGAACCTGAGGAAATTCTCAGATTCCGTCAAATCAACCTTCCGCCATTTTAAGGATTCTGCGTCGACTTTTATGAACAAGGCCACCGCGCCGTCGTCCAAGAAATTCCATGAGCGGGATGCTGAAGGACCATGGCAGCACAGGTCACACAAGCCTCAGCGAGGTTCTTCCTCTGAATCCACCGATGGTTTCAAGAGCAGCCAGAACACTCGTAAGTCGGGAGATAAAGTTAAGGAAGACAGAGACACGCATAACCACCAAGCGTCTCCCAAAGGCTGCTCTGGCGTTTTCGACTGTGCCTACAAGGAGTCCATGAGTCTCTTCCACAAAGGAATGGAGCCTGTGAGAGCAGACGAATTCAACCAACTTCTTCAAAGCTACCTCCAGCAAGAGGTGGACCACTTTCACCACTGGAAAGAGTTGGACAAATTCATAAACAACTTTTTCCACAATGGTGTATTCATCCACGACCAGATGCTCTTCAAAGACTTTGTCAGTCGCGTGGAAGATTATCTGGACAACATGCATGAGTATTATGGTCTTGATGATGGTGTCTTTGAAGATCTCAATGAGTACATCTACAGGCACTTCTATGGAGACACATACACTAAAAGCTATGGGCCAAGGTAATTCCCATTGCCTTCACCAATAAAACAATTGACAGCGTTTCAAGGTGTACTTGTGACATGAATGTTAATGAAAGGCTTTTCTTGCCTCTGAAATTCCACAGCAGACCCATGGAAGGTCCTGACAAGCGGACCAAAGAAAGGCTACAGGCAAAGCAGCAACAGCAAAGAAAGCAACAGAGGGCAAGATCGCGACCCCAGAGAGAAAGAAAATGTAGCAGATCAGGAGGGAATTCAGACAGACACATGGCTGATGTCAAAATTGAAATGGGCCCTATGCCATTTGATCCGAAATATTAACATATGCGAATAGTGTCTTTCCACATAGTTTTACACTCTATCCTGACTCCCTTTGGACAGAGTCTTGTGTTTTGCACAATGTTTTCTGTATAATGCTACTGAATGTGCGTTTAGCTTTTTGTGTTTTGTTGTTTTCAAATAGTTGGGAATTCACTTAACAGCCATTTTGACACAGGAAGTACTTTCCATGTAATATTGTTCCTGTGATCTTACTTTATAAATTAGAACTTCAAATGACATTGACAGATTACAATTCTTTCAAGAAGCTGACGAGAGCAGAAAGGTTTTGATTCACATTAGGTTTGATGGATGTTTCAATGTTGGAGTTGCGTGGTTGGCTTATTACTGTTAAACTTTACATTGTTGAAATGTTTTTTGCTATGGTTACAGATTGCTTTTAAATATACTAGCTTGACATTCCATATCTTAACTTGGTCTGGTAGGCTAATTTTATTTAACTTTCAAGATTGACGTGTTGGATAAAAAACCAATAAAAAACAAATCTGAAGTGAACTTGGTTTTGTCTCGTTAACATTTATTAGACTAAACTTTCAATAACATGAAAAAAAAATACATTAAAATAAAATACAATTCTTTGAAATATCAAGAAGTGTAAGTGATCATCCAGTAGCATGTCGATGTCTTTCATAGACAAAGATGTTTCTGCCAACTCTCCCTTCAGGAAACTGAGTGTGAAATATTTCTGCACTTCTCATGAATTTATTCCTTTCCAAGAATGCTGAAATTCCCTAGATCAACGAGAGAACATTTTAAGAAACCCAACTTATTAATGATGTATTAAAAAAAACAATGATTACTTCTAGAATATGTTACCTTTTCCAAAACGTCAAAGAGAACCAAATGTGTTGGCAAAGAGGACTCGTTTGGAAATGCACCCAAAAGCCAGTTCAGAGGGTCATTGTAGAACTCCTTAGCTTCTTCAAAATAATCAGATTCTCCCAGGTCAGGAGGACATTCTAGGAACCTCATCTTTATCGGGCAATGGATGTGGCTGCAGGAAGAAAGTATTAGATGTCAAACAATCTGGTGATCCTTTTACTTATGTTTTCAAGTAAGACTGGTCGTATGAGAACCCTGGTAGAAAAATCCCACCAATATTCTATTTATATCCTTTACTTTTACACGTATTGACACACAAACACATTACAAGGTGCACGCAAAATAACAAAAACAATCGTTTAGTCTACTTAGTTGAAAAGATAAATGGTATGCCATGTTATATCAAAGACACCCTGGAATGGAATAATAAAACCCTTTCACCATGCTCACATGGTGAAAGGGTTTTATTTTCATTCCAGGGTGTCTTCGATATAACATTCTGAATGCGGTAGGGTCTAGACAGCGTTCAACAAGTTATATTGAAGACTATCTAGACGGACTGTACCTGTAGAAGGGCGTGGAGTGACAGGGCATGAGGAAGAGGACCTCGGGGGTGGCAGAGGTCGCGTTGCTGTGGAGCTCACAGAGTTTCTGCAGATGGCTCATAACATCCAGGGTGCCTCGCTGGTGGATCAGGCCTGTGTAGAGAGCTGGAAGCAGGTTGGCTACCAACAGACCACATGCGGCCTCTCGCCTCCAGGACTTCAGATGGGCCAATGATAACCCTTCAAGCCATTTAAAGCAGACATCATTAATGGGTGTTTTTTTGATACCATGAACACATACAGATAAGAAGTGGAAATGAAGCACTTACCACAGAATACCATGCAGAAGGGCAACACGGGGTAGATGAACCGGAATTCTTTGTGTGAAAGAAAACTGTTCAAGAATCATAGACCGTAAGCACTCTTGTCCATAATTCCACTTGAATTGAATTAGTGTCCAAGTAATTAAACCTTACCTGTACACCATTATGGTCCAGACTAATGTGACTAACAGTATTCTGTATCGTTTCGAAGCGAGCGTGCAGCCGTAGAGGAAGAACGGTAGATGAGGACCGATGACTGCTGGGAAGCCTTGGGTGAGGTACCAATGCCAGGGGTGGGAGCCATAAAACTCAGCCATACCGTGCAGCACATTAAACCTGAGGAAGTTGTACTGCACCAGTGTCCACTACAGAATAGAATAGAATACAATTATTAGACATGCACCACTTTAAATATGGTGATTATGATGCCGCAGACAAATAATGTATTATTATTTTTAGTTTTTTACCTTGCCATAGAACAGGCAGTCAATTAAAGCTGAACTCACTAAAGTGAAAGCCCTGCGGGTCAGAACGGCAGTGAATGTACATGTTGAAGGTGAAAGAAGCTAACGGGGTGATGAAGTATGAGTGGATGAAGTGAGGATCACTAACCCTATGGGAATGCAGCGGTGAGTTATAAGTCTCAGTTTGCCGTATTCAAGGAAGAAGTGGTATGCAAACAGGGGAAGCCAAACGATCAGCGCAGTGGGACGAATAATAATTGCCATGGCGACCAGCATCAAGTATGTTTTACTGAAACATAAAAACAAAACAAAACCCCAGAAATTTATTTTGATTGATAGCTTGATTGAGAAAATGTAAATGAAAGGGTGTGAAGGGGACTCTGACCTGTGGTGTGTTTTAGAGCCAGGCAGGGGATAGTAGGTGAGGGCCAGGGTAGTGAGGGTGGTCTCCATGGTGTTGGTCATGGTCCTTGTGCAACAGTACCAGGTGAACCAGGAGCAGAGCTGGCAGAAAAACTAGGAGGGGAGACAGCATGTATTGTATATATATAAATTACTAAGGAGTTCTTACTTGCACACCCTTGTACTGAAACCATGAAACATACCAAAATAAATCGAGTTAGGGAAAAAACAAATGGTGTAATGTAAATAATCCATCAAAATGTGCAGAGAAATAACATAATATAATATAAATTTGATATTATTATCAAGTATCTTTACGTGGTTTTGTATAACATTGATGACATCACATTTAAATATTTTGTAGTAGGCTAATTCTTTACCGTCCATTTTGCCACATCAGGATGCTCCATTGATTGGATAAAGAAGTACATTTTCACGTCGGCTGCTGAAGCAAGCAGTGCTTGCATGACTCTGGGAAACCATATCTACAATCCAAACCACATCAGGTATAGCATAACAATATAAGCAACACAAAACACATTTGGGAAACCGAACATTAAAAAAAGTTGCAAAAGATGTGTTGTACTTGCCAAGACAATAACCGAGTCGCAGCTGATGAAGTGCAAAATCTTGTATATGAATGCGAAGAACAGTGGGTAGGCGAATCCTCTTAACCCTGTCTGCCATTCCCAGGTTAGATACCCATAGGTGAATAGGTCAAGGTTGTTGCAGAGTAAGAACAAAATGTATTCCTTTCACAAGTCACCATCGTTGCAATAGCAAACATAGGGTTTACATTTACTGGGACTACTATATCATGTTCAAAAGGATATTCAAAAACCATATAATGGGAAACTTCCAAGGACTGCCAATACTCATCAGGGACAAAGCTGGTTTGGACCAGGAAGCAGTTCACAAGTCGGAATATCACAGAGAATGCTGTGATGTTGAATGTCAACATGCCTGTGGGATGGAAACAGGGTATCATGATCCGATCAAAGTAGAAGTACCAATAGATGACTTGTCAAGGATTTAGGCGCCCACCATTATTACGAGCATTGTTGTGTAGTTGGGATCTTCGTTTTCTCAGTTTGACAGGCTCATCTTTATCCCTAAAGCTAAAACGTGCACGGATGTTCTCCATCGCAATTTTATTCCACTGGGCATCTGCACAATCTGCTTCCGATTAGTATTTAAAATGATTGTCTAGTTTTCCCAACCACAATGTTAATTTATGATACTAAATGCACGCGATATGGGCTAACGATCGACAACATTACATGTCAATGTAAATGTTAAATTAAAGAAACATTATAAATACAGACTGCGTGGTTCTGTTCTATCACTGCCTACAGAAACATGATAGAATATAAATAAACCCAGTGATACTACCAGCGTGTCATCCCATATCTCAAACCAAAACAGCGAATAAACTTTGTCAACTTCCTTATATATTATATTTCCGGTCCAAGTATTAATTTACTTCACAATAAAAGTCACAACGCGAAACACATTGTATACATTTTAGAAAATATCTTATCAGTGTAATCTGGTGATGTAATTTGTTCCACAATATCGTACAGTTCTGTTGGTTAATAGAAAATGTCTATTTTAATTTAAATTGCATAAACTAGTGATTATAGTTTAGCATGTATGGAGATCTACAGTTAATGAAGGGGGCACATCCTGATATGTTCCTAATGAATATGCAAGAGACACACAACAAAAGTTATCAATATAACAATCTGTTATTGATATTTATTGATATAAAAATGCACTCACTCACGTTCGCGAGATTTTGACTAGTTCTCGCGAGAAACACTGCTAACCTTCCCGTCGTACCCGGTAACATGCTACGTCCTGTAAGCCCTTGACCAAACATGAACACAAGCTTTCTTATAAGCATTTGATTTGCGGGTCATATGATCGTCTGTGCCTTCAAATAATTCCGGTAAGTTCGGAAAACATTTTAATTGAGACGATAATCTACACATCGAAATATAGAATGTATAATACATGTCGCAACTAGTGTAGTATTTTTGTTAAGGTAAGCTCCAAGAGCCTACTTGTATTTCCCTATACGTTTTATTTCTTTCAAAATAATAGTTCTCTATGAACCCTTTCTTTATATTCTATGTGTCTATTTATAAACGCAATGCATATGACATTAAAGGTTGTTTTAACTGATCTATATTTTGTTTGTGTGTATGCATATATATTTGATATACACACACACACACACACACACACACACACACACGACAATTTGTTTTGGACGAAAAACGTACTGTTTCAAAGTGAAAGTGTACTAATAGATTGTAGTAGATTTTTATTGTATATCTTTCATGTTCCGTTCTTCCAGGATCACCGCATGATTTGATGCAACCATCGACCAGGGTCCTATAACCAGAGAGGGAGAACATGTTCCGCCGGGGAATACCTTTTCCGCAGATGGCCCTCGCTATGGGGCTTGGAACCGCCGGTGGTGTTTATATTTACCTCCCTTACTTCAGGCCCCTGAATCAGAGCCCACAACAGAAGAAGAACACACAGGAGACCGGGCACCCGTCAGTGGGGGAAAATGCCTCATTCTTGGACATTTCTGGACAGGTAGACTGTGGGGAAACTGTGTCGGAGGTTGCCAGACTTTCAGAATCAAACCCGAACTCAAAATAAAGTATGAAATGGAAATATATACTTCATTTGTGTGTTTTTGGATGTCCTTTGTGTAAAATACAATATTTTGTGTTACCTCACCTGGCATGTTAATATGGTATATTGTAGTTATATTCAGATA
>OMNR01057507.1:0-13565 GCA_900303205.1 Mora moro
TTCGATCCGTTCCTACGCCAGAAAGAATGTACCGTTGTACTCTGACTGCCAACTGTCAAAGCTTTAACCCAAAGCAACTGACAATGACTTCAGAAGCATGGCGTCATCAATGAGCAGGTATGGGGGAGGGGGGGGGGATTAGACACCTTCTGCTTAAAGGGTTAGTTCGGGATTTGGGCTTTTTTAGCCTTTTGTCTTTTCCGTCCTTCCCGGGGGTTAGACACGAGCAGAGAGACGCACTCGGGGCTACCGGAGCGGAATAGTGCTGTACTGAGCTGAACTCTCTGCTTTTTTCGAATTTCGCCTTTTTTTTTACGTCGTCCATTCCAGTTATACGCGATTAAGACAGGTGAATGTTCGCGTTATCCAGAAGGTGTATTAAGTCGAGCTGTGGCCGAGCTGTAGAAACACACAGTCCTCCCCCCCCTTCTGAAAGCTTCATTCGCGATGAATCGCTGTTCGGCGGAACGTTAACGGAACAGGAAGCAGGGTGGAACTCCGCCCCCTTTTCAGGTTTTGGTTTCCTGCCCCGGGGCTCTGTGACGTTCTGCTGTAACACAGTGGGACCGCCGGCTCCCAGATTAGGCTTGCGGACAACCTTTCAGCACCTCTAACTGCTAGACTATCCGGTGGCCAGGCGGTGGTGTGCGGTTTGTGGCGTTGTTGTTGCTGTTGCTGTTGTTGCTGTTGTTGTTGCTGTCGACCTTATGGCGATAATGGGAAACGAGTGTAGAGTTCATTCGTCCGTAGCGCACGGTTACATCTGCGCCCGTAAGCCTCTGACCGTTTTAATGGTGCGTGTTTGTTTGCCCTCCTCTGAAGATGATCAGCTGACACCATCACCCACACACACACACACATACATAATTGCATACACGCACACACACACACACACACACACACACACACACACACACACACACACACACACACACACACACACACACACACACACACACATACCCACACACGTACACACACACACACACACATACCCACTCACGTACACACACACACACACACACACACACACACACACACACACACACACACACACACACACACACACACACGCATCACCACAAAGGTCATTACGCCATAACCACAGAACAAAAGAATGGGGGTGGACTTCTCAGAGCTCCTTACCGTATTAATAAAGCAAAGGGTTCAGGTGCAGCGTAACACTGACACTGTCATAATCCTGCTACACCCTGCCGAAAGAGCAGCTTATGAGCCACCCAGAGTATCGCAATTACAGTGCCAAAGGGGCTAAACAACAAACAAATATATAGCCTATATACTGCTGTCTTTATGGCTGCTCTCCTATGAGTCTGCTGAAGAGCTGTCCAGTGCTGAAACCAAGATAGGGAGATTAACTCACACTGCTTTGTGTGTGTGTGTGTGTGTGTGTGTGTGTGTGTGTGTGCGCGCACGTGTGTGCGTGTGTGCGTGTGTGTGTGTGTTTTAGGAGCAACTAACATCTAGTAGGCATCCCTTATTCCAGTGAGCCGAGTATGGACAGGAGAGGTTTTATTTCAATCACAGCCAAGAGACTTCTGAAATATTCATGGTTTGGGAACTTAACAGGATAACAGGATTAAAATGTGTTGAACTTGAAACTCAGAATTCAGACCAAAACAATTAGTCTATCATAAGAAATGTCCATACAAAATACAACAACAACAACCCAACAGTTGACTCATGTTCTGCTCATCCCATAATATATCCCATAATATTGTGGTGTCATTGTTTGCAATAAACTACAACAATGAATGAATCTCTTTTTAAATCAATCGAATTTGGCATTTGGTTGAATTACTACAATCATATAATCAAACCAATAACAATAATAACAAGCGTTAGAGAGATGTGTTTACATTGTAACGACGGTTCACACTTTGGAAAGGTTCGCCTCGTCCATGGGTTGGTTTCAATTCAAAGAAGTTAAAACACCACAATACATCTAATTCTCACTACTATGCAGATATATGGGGGTGTCATTAGACTAAACTACATAGAGAAGGAGACGAGGCAACATTATAAATGATGTAGCCTATCCATGTTGATGTTAACGCATGACACGTTGCCCAGTAGCACCAGTCACCTGTTCACAACACAACATGTCGATATTAAACTATTGCACTTTGACATCACTTGTCAGAGGCAATAAAGCAACACGAGGAGTGGTCCCGCTAACACAACGCCAATACAACACTGAACTGAAACGATTTCAATGAATAAACCTCAAGCAGTTGTCATTGAGACGATCTCAGCTGTGGGATGAAATCCTGGTAAAGCACGTTTCCTTCAACATGTCATATATTCGCGAGTGCATTTTCTATCTGCGCCGTTCACCGCAGCACTACGAAACAGTCAAACGCCCACCTTTACACACATTCCCACAACTTGATTAAACATGTACGCCACAACACAAAATGGCATAATAATAACTGCTGGTATATGTCAACTGAAATTACCGTGTGTAGGCCTTTAGAGTATAGCTCAAAATGCACAATGCTTACCTTACAAAGACCCCTTATCGCTGGCGTCTGGTGGGGATGATGCTTCTTTTTTTCTTCCAACACCAAGAAACAAGAGAAACTCCCACCTATTTAGGGGCCGTCTAAAAATAAAACAACTCTCCGCGAAGGTTCGCTAAGGGACCGTCGAAATAATGTTGCCCGGTCGCTCGTTTTGTCTTTCATATCAAATAAAAGTATTAGCCTACACACCGGTGTGTTATTATAGCCTACCTCGTGAACGGTGCATTTTCTTTTATTGCAAGCTTAGACCTACATATTTTTGGAAGGACATACCGGTATTGTAGTTGCACGAATGTCAACCATGTAGGCTAGGCATAGACCATCAGTTTGAACCACACAAAGGAAATCGGGTTATTTATAGAACGTAAAAAAAATAATATCTGTATCTCTAGGATCTACATCCCTTTCACAAATGCCACATTGCTCAAGTCTAGAGGTAAATCGAGCGTGTGTATTGCCACCTGGTGGGAGGTCGTTTGTCTTGCACTACCCACACATGATTTATCATATTATTCTAAACATAAGATAGTGAAGTCAAAACCAAATTACAAAAAATAGGAATCAACCAATAGTCCATAGAGCCACCCTAGACCTTGTCGGTGCTACAACGCCACAACTAGAGGGAATATCCCAGATTCCCAACCAACAGGCGGTGCTACCAAGAAATCAGCCGTCGCGTTATACTTTACTGCTGCTGCAAAAGAAACCCAGGCACGATCATCATGAAGGAAAGAGCCATTGTCGTCGCATCACGGTTCGCTCTCTTTTTGAATGAGTCGCTCGTAGCGGCGTCGGAGCCGTCGTGGTGCTGAAAGGACAGCTCAGGTACGTGGCTGATTATAACGCTGACCTCAATGCGCGACCTGGACGATATCGCCCTTGGTCGTTGCGATGCAAATGCATTATTATTGCTATTCTGGACCATTTTAATTGCTATAGCAAATGACGGATTTCACTTGCTGTCTCTTAAGACATAGGATGGATTTACATTCTATCTGAAAAGCCAAATAAGAGCTCTATGTGTGGCCTAATTCGACAACGATTATCCCCATAAATACCCCTGAACTAATTAACCAATCCTGCCCTGGGAATGCTGGCTATTTCTCTCTTCTTTTTTTCCCATGTAATCTCATTTGTTTCTGTTGAGCCGCTGTAGTGCCTCATCTGCGTGCTGTCAAATGGGCTTAGCTATTCGAAATCATAAAACCATTTAGCATAGCAGATTTAACACACAAACGCGCCTATTGATAACCGTTGAACGTTTACGTCCACAGGGATGTTTGCCAGGATGCTGAAGCTGCGCCTCCTCAACGCCGTGGCCCCTGCGTACTTTTTTGCCGCCACGGCGGTCACCTTCATTTTGCATTTCTGCTTCTTCTTGCCTACAATTTTCCCGAGCTCAGGCGAATCACCGAAGGGCTCCACGTTGCTCCACGCCGCCGTTTTCCTATTCTTAATGCTCAACGCACTGGGGAACTATGTCATGACTATTAAACACCCCGCTGAAAGTGCAAATGATCAGGTGGTCATTCCGGTGTGCTCACCGGAGTGTTCGGATAGAATCGACGCCCACTACCTCCTAAACGGCCGTCACTTCTGCAAGCTGTGTAAGAAAGTGATCTTCAAGAGGGACCACCACTGCTTCTTCACGGGGAACTGCATCGGCAACAGAAACATGCGCTACTTCATCATGTTTTGCATCTACACGTCGTGCACCTGTCTGTACTCCCTGGTACTCGGCGTGGCGTTTCTGACAGTAGAGTACTCCATCTCTTTTGAGAACCCGCTGGCCTTTCTGACACTTCTGCCCCTCTCCACGGGTTACTTCTTTACAGGTAAGTTGTTCCACACATGATGATTAGGCCTATGAAAACCAAAGTGATGGCAGGAAAATGATTGTCAACGTCTAATCAGGAGCGTGTCCACAGGGGGGCTTTGGGTGGCACATACCCCCCAAAACATTGGCTTGTAAACCTCGAATGCCACTCTACTAAATCATGGCATATAAATAAATACATTTTGTGATGCACTATATACTCTGCACCGCTCTGCAAAAGCTGGTTTCCCCTGTGTTATGTGCCACTCCTGGGTCACCCAAATTAGTCACGCCACTGCGTCATACTTTAATATAAATGTTTTTCAAACGTTCTTCCCAACCAGGAGGGGTTTCGGGGTTGCAGCTGTTTCTGGTCATCATGCTCTACGTGTGGCTCGGCATCGGCCTGGTGTGTGCAGGATTCTGCTGCCAGCAGGTGTTGCTGGTGGCCCGGGGACAGACCTGGTGTCAGCTGCAACGAGGGACGCTGGTGGAGAGCCGCAGCCCGTGGAGGAGCAACCTCCGGGATGTGTTCGGCACTCGCTGGGGTCTTGGACTTATCTTGCCCGTGCAGACGGTGGAGACGTGCTCCGACGACACGGACGACAGTAAACTGCACACCGAGTGACTCACGCATAGAGTAACCGTTTTCCACTAGATCAAGGAGTTTAGTTAACAGGACACGCCTTTGACAAATATATTATATAATCAGGAGCTAGGAGTATTTTTCCAACTGCAAAATTAGTCAGTGACTCAGACTTAGAGAGTCAGAGCATATTTGTTGGCTAGGAGTAACAAAATTATATAAGTGAATTTATGTGGCGTATGGGGAAAAATATAGGCCTATCTATGTTTTAGCAAGTAAGAAATATTAACTATTTTGTACATGACAATTCTACTAGATCTTTAAGTTAATATACATACTGTACATGACAATATGTAGCCCATGTGCAAAATCATAACTTCACATTACACTGTTTCGACAGTGTGTTGCTCTTCCCACATAGTATTGTGTACTTAGGTCATAGTCGTTTGTGCTAGGACCCAATAAGGGCTAGTAGTTGACATTGAAACAAGCCTTTCAGACTTGACAACATTGACAACACGACAAACGGTATTTTCCACAGGGTGTTGCTCTCCAACCAGCTGAGAGATACGCTGCTATAGGCTACGTGATGCACTGCAGGTGAAGAAATTATAAACAGAAATATTTTACTATTTTTCCCCACACGGTTCTCCATGTGGGATTTTGCACAAAATCATCACTCGCTACACATATTGTAGATGTTTTGTGTAAATCATTTGATGAAAGAAACTGTTTAGATTAGATACCAATCAGTATTGATTTAGAAATCTGTTTTATGGTCACATAACGCCCTGGATGTTCATGCTTTAAGAAGGCCAGAGTATGGATGCTTTTCTCAGTGTTATAGTTGACAATGACATTGTATTTTTGTAACCGATTTGTTTTACCTTCACAACAAAAGGTATATATATTTGTTAAAAACTGTGTGGCAGCTAGATTAAAAGGTTTTACATTGTCTGCAGTACCTTTTAGCTACAGTACCCTTTTCACTGTACTGTAGCTACATTAGTAGCAGTAACTATATTGGAAACATCGCCAACCATTTTTAAATAGGGGACATTGTGTTCTGAAACATAGTTAATAAGAATTTTCTTCTCTTTGCTTTGTAGAAGATTTTCTATCCCGATGTCCTAATAAAATAAGAACCCGTACTTGTGTTGTTAGTGTTATTCACAACTGCTTATCATTTGCATCATCTCTCCCGATGGTTCTTCACACACTATAGTGTGCTGCATGGTGGTAAGCTAGGCGTTAACATGACAGAACTACTTTAACCACATACACTCAAAGTAAGAGAATCTTTTTTAAATATGTATTTATTATGTTTTCGATTTTGTCATTAAGAGCAGGAAAACCGATTAGATCTCCCAAATCTGATTTATATTAGACTGAGCACAGATTCACAGACTTTTCGAAAGGCACCGGAAACTGAACTGGAATTGGATCATGTCTTATTGTGTTTTACACAGCTGTTTTTTTTGTTTTTTCTTTAACAGTACGATCTGAAATCAGTAACATTAAATGTTTTAAATTCTGGTTCTACTAGGACGGTTGAGCTCCACTATGTTATACTACACAAGGTCAAGTGTTAAATCTCAATACAGAGGCAACTTAGCCAACCAGATATCATTAATGGATCATTATGCGTTTGACGTCATGTTCTTCATGTAGCTTTAGTCTTAGCCAATAGATAATAAATAAAAATCATAAATAACAAAACATCGACAATAAAAACAATATCCGGTTAGTCAGCCCTCTATTTTTTACAGTTCTAAGATCTATGTATCTCATAATAAGCAAAACACAAATACAAGACCACCTGTATCCAACAAGTTTGGTCCTAAAAAATGTCCTTGATCATAAAGTAAGGCATGCATGTATTGATATTACAACTGGGAGGCCATTAGCCCTATTGCAAACATTATGTGCTATTTTGTATCAGTGAAAGCCGGGATTGTTTATAGGCAAGGGGGTTTTGAGATGCAACCGTCTTTTAACTCCCCTCTTGTACGCTATGGTTGTGCTTTAGCTTTCATCAGTCCATCTGCCTGTACCTTACACAGAGATGCCCCCAGCTAGGGGGAGGCTCCGCCCAAGCTGCTGCCCTTCACACGGGACGGAGGCCTTGGCCTGCATGGCAAGCTGGAGCCGAGTCCAGATCTGGGGGTCTCCGGTTCGGAGCGCCTCCATGAGCAGGTCCGTGTGCTCCTGGAGCTGCCGCAGCTGGCCCTGCGTCCGCCGGTTCTCCTTCATCAGCTGCTTGGTGCGCAGTGTGATACCCAGCAGGCCCGACTTGTTGAGAATGTTATAGGTGTTGCTGAAGCGCTTCAGCTTGTTGCCGTCCTGGGAGAGCACGTCCTGGTAGTTGGCGTCCTGGTCCTGGTTGTCGGCGGCCAGCAGAGGCGCGAGGTCGTGCGGGTCGGAGGAGGCCGTCGAGCTGCTGTCGTCGGTGAGCAGGGAGAGGAGTTTATCGCTGGGTCGCGGTGCGCAGTCGGCATCGAGGGAGTCTAGTCGGGGGAGGGCCTTGATCGGCGCCTGCCGTATCGGCGTGGGGCTGGGGCTGGGCGAGCTGTACGGCCTGCGGCTGTGGTGTTGGTGCCGTCGGTGTCGGTTGTGTCCTGGAACAGAGCCGGTTCTCACTGCGGACGACCCCATGCGCTTTGAGGGACGCTCTCCAGGGTGGGGCGCGATTCTTGGGTAGGACTTGAGGATTGGCAGGTAATTTTTCGATTGGATACTATTTTCGGAGGTGGTCTTTGCAGGACCAACGCTACCATTTGACACCATTGGCTGTAGGAGGACCACCTGGGACTGAGGCATCACCTCCATGGATGAGGGAAAGCTCCACTGCTTCTCTTGCGGGGTTATGGAGTTTGGCTGCAACAAGCAACACATTTGTGATATCCACTTGTAATATTAACTACAGCATGAGGGTAAAAATAAACCTGATGCATGCCGTCTCTCTGGCTGATTCATACCTGCAGCAAGCCGACACAATATATGAACATTTGATCTAAAATAGACATCTCAATGGCGAGTGTCGGCTGCGTTGTTGACTGGCAGAGTCATATGATCTACTACTACTGCAGCATGAATAAAAATACATTGTATTCGCATCACAAATCTTCATGTAGTAATGACTCAAGAACGAACTTGAGTACAGTGCCATCCAGCATATATATATACATATATATATACTAGGGGTTGCATAGACTTTTACTAGCAAAAGTCGACCCTGCCAGGAGACGTCGACTAGTCTTTGGCCACATAATTTCACACACTACAAATATGGCGACAGTGGAAAAGACGGCAGTTGGTGAGTGTTTGCCGCAGCAAACACGGTCTTAGGCATCAAGTGTGTGGAAATACTTCACAAAAAAACTAAATAAATAGCACAAAATATGCAATTCAGTCCTAAAGTTCAATAAAATACATTTTGTATTGTTATATTATGTCACGTGGCATTGCGTGTTTATATATTAAAATGCGTGTTAACACGTAGAGTTTATGGTCGATTTTCACCTTAAGACGTCTCATGTTGGTGTGTTAATGCTGGGGACACTATAGGAGAATCGGGCCATTTAGACCCGATTTGGACCCTCTCGACAATCGGGGGGAAAACTTGGTCAGGACCGACGCTTGGTACTGATTATCTCATAGTGTGCGCTGTTTACAGATTAAATCTGACACCTTCCAAGATTAAGTCTTTACGACTTCAAATTGGCTCGATCAAATCCTGTAGTGTGAGGTGATCAGTGATACGATCGATTTTTCTCCCCAAGTAATTGGGGGTAAATTGCTGACATTTTGAATGTTGTAATATATATTTGTTACATATATTTTCGTTACACCTGAATCTGCACTATATATACTATAAGGGATTAATGTAATGAGCTGATTGTCTGCCAGCACAGAGATCTTGTCAATACAAGTAGCTCATTTTTAGTAGACCTTCTGTCTCTGTCTTTTTTTGTACATACACATCAGAAAGACAGATGCAACCCCTTATATCTCAGTATAACAACAATACACATCAAATAGATTAAATAGAGGCAATTCTAGTGGTGTGCGCCAACATACCTGCTTCAGGACAAAGTTGTTCATGATGATCATGGGGGAGAGTCCAGGGTAAGAGCGCCCTACCATGGTCGTCTGGTCCGGGCCTAGTGTGGACACAGTCCTCCCTGTGTCCTCGGAGTCAGTCAAGTCGACTGCACTGAGGTAGCCAGAGCTCGCATCTGAGAAGGGGGGGGAAAGGAGTGTTCGCCTCCATCTCATTATGCTTATATTGGAAACCAATCTTCTCCTTTGCAAACAATAAAGCTGTCAGAACATTAGAGCCATGGGGGCTGTGCCAAAGATAAGAGTCTGGTGTAAAGGGAAACTGTTATTCCAACGGCAGCATTGCCACAGGTTAAAACAGGTCAGGCTTTGCACAGTTAATCCCGGTCTTCATATTTTCTCATCTGGAAGAAAGGAGGGCCTGTTCCAGTTGATAAAAAAAAGATAATTGGATATTTGGCACCTCTTCAACAAAACAAAAAGCCACAAAAACGTATCTCACAGGAAATCACAGGTGTGTCAGTGAATATTCATGAATTCGGGCAAACCTGAAAACCCAGAATCCCCCTCTGATCCTGCCTTGGATACACCTGCGTGCGTCGCCATGGTGATTTTTGGTCTCCTGTATCCCCCTGGCTTACTTAAATGGCTCATGTGTTCCTGTAAGTCGAGAGGGAGGGGTTATCAGACAACTACTAACGTTACAGCTGTAAGTTAGCCCGATAGACAGTTGCTCCATTCTACATGAGAAAACACTAGCCATTCTGTTAAACACCATCTGAACGGAGATTTCAGTCTTGCATTTGACATAAATCATTGGGACATGTCAATGTGTTTAATGTCATTATACTGTAATGGAATTGCCTTCCAAGTCCGACTTCCTACAAATTCTATATTATAAATATTATAAAGACAAATTATGAGCCAAATAACTATTATGCACTAGTATCACAATAAACAACCAGACTGCACCATCTTTAGAAAGCTGGTCGTGCAGCACTTGGATGTTACATTCAGCATCTGCTAAATAACTAGCCTGCATGCAACGTAAATGTTTTAAAAACGCTGCAAGGCCTAGCAAAGTGGTGCATTATAAAAAGAATAGGCATATCGCGTGTGTTTAAAAGACCCCACCCGCGAGAACCTTGAATGCATTTGATTTGACGTTGTTTTACGATACGGTCCAAAAAGTGCATCATACGGAAATATTATGTTATCATACAAGTAAGTGCGGCCTCATCTTCGGTTCGTGTGACAGACAGCTGCAGACGGTGAGCCCCCCCGTGGTGAGACGCTGCTGTCATCTTAGTCGTGGTGGTCAAAATACCTCACCATCAATGATGTTGAGACGGTCCTGGCGATCACTTTTGGGAACCGGAGGGGGGGAAACTCAAACTAGTGCTCGCCGGGTGAAAGGACCGGCCTACATAGTTCAACATCGGCTATCAACTTTGACAAGGCGTTAGCAAAACAAGGCGACGCCGGTCGTACGATAAGCCTCCCTGGACGGGACCAATCCAGACCAGACTCATTTGAAGTGACTCTATGCCACGTCTTTTCTCTACTGACATTGAGGTTTAAGTTTATACAATTAACTACTTAGTCTTATAGTGTTGTTTTCTACCATCGACGCGCGCGCGACAATGCTCGTTTGGCTATGCTAGGTAGCTTGCGTTAGCTTCACAGCGTGGATTCTTTACAGGCTGTCATTATGAGTATTATAATTATTATTACTACTACTACGGTAAACAAGTACTTACATTGATGGACGTGCAAAGAGCTTACAAGAACGCCGTTTTTCTTACGAACCCAACGGTTTTCTAGCCTGCCAGACGGGGACCCACCGACGTAACCCACTCGTCGCTCCGCTCCGTCTACGTGACCTGGCAGCGGGACACACGGCGCCGCGCCACAGGCGCTGTCGCGGCTCGTTGATCACACGTCAGTAGTTGTGTCCAGTTGGGTTTAAATATCTATTGTAACGCTTTCGTTTGTTGTTGTTTTTTGCCTCTGTTCATCAGATGGTCCGGGGGGCTTGATGCCGCTGTCCACCGCGTCACAGGAGCGTGTTTTACGAGTCCTTGCAAACCTACATCCCTGCTGCCGTCCCTGCGAGGAGGCGATGCGTATAATAGGCGCCTTAAAAAGTGAACATGCACCGAATTGTAAACTAGAAAAATAAATAAAACAGCAAAGTTGACTTTCTTACATGTATCTATAAAGAGTAAAAAATCACAGGCTGTCTGTGTGTTGTGCTGTGGGTTACATAATTAATGGCCAAAGAAAGTTTGCCAATTAGGCTGCCTCCTATGGTTACCCTCCTAAAGAGAACTGCTGCGTTCCTCCATAATGAGAAATGACAATATATGGAATAAATACAATTGACAACAACAATAATACTTGCAAAAGCTTACACAGCCATATGTAATGGCTGACTTCCATTTGCACATTCAAACAATTAGATAAAACATTTTATTAACTGCTCACATTTATTTATACACTCAAACTTCTTTGGACGAATCTTCAACTCATACATGTTTTTTGGGTTACTTATTTTCACAACGTACACACGATTGCAAGTCGTCAAAAATGGTTTAAATCCAGTGGTTTATAACATATTTGAGGAACAGTTTTCTCACAGACGGTGAAAGCAGTGTAGGGAATAATGGAAGTTATGCGCTGTTTTCTAATGAACCGCTAGAGGGAGACATTCCAGAAAACTGAAGAGACGCGATGGTATGTTCCTCCTTGGCATTGATGATGATGCACAGATTGATGGAAGACGTTGCTTAAAAACTTGACTGTTGATCCAAAGAATATTTTAGCTGTATCAATAAATAAACATTTTAAACAAGAGTAAAAGCCTTAAATACCTACATGATACATATTGTTGTTAATAACCAGTATAAAGAAGAAGAAAAAAACAATACAGTATTATTTTCTTATTGTCTGTTTGTTCCTATTGCACTGGCTCCCAGGGATATCCATTGTGTCAGGTGTGTAACAGAATTGTTTCCACGAATCAAAAGGCACTTCCTGTTGAACCTTGATTTAATAGGCTCTCTCCATCCGCAGGAGAGCCTGTCACCACGACAACCCAGCCGTTTGAGTCTCTTGACTGTAGTCACAGACAGTGAAGATTGACACAGCCATTGGGTTGGGAAATAAATAGTGAGCCATTTTGCGACAGGGAGGGGAGGGCAGGTTTGCCACTAGAGTTACCTACGAGGGACCTGGCACCTAAAAACAATAACAGAGGATAAACATGTTTTATAAGGCGACTTTAGTAAACATTAAAGGGTTGAGACTCGTTCTGTTGAATAGTTGTTTTACCTGTCACAGTCTTTCACTCTTTGTCTTTCCTTTCTCTTCTTTCCTCTCCCTTTTTGCCTCCTTCTGTAAAAAAGGAGACATCATATTGAGGGAAGGTAAGAACCTACAGCGCAGACACGCTATTAAAATAAAATTTCACATCTTAGAAAATGAAAAATAAAAACACTTCTTACCGTTCCACTTTCATGATGGGCTCCATTTTTCTAAGGGTTTAATATATAAAAAATCCAATCAAATCAGCCATTCGATGAAATATGAAATTAGCATTTTTTTAATGAATATGTTCTTTGAGCCATAAATGGTTGTTTGTCTTACCTACATTCACATGTCTGGTGCTCCACAAACGTCATCTCAACATATTCTTGACCTGACTCCGCTGGCTTAATTTTCAACAGCTGTGGAAACAAAAGGACATTAAACCTGCACTATGTAAGTTTTCCCATTAGCAACCTCTAGGGAAGAGGAGTGGGCGCGACCAGAATAAAAACATTTATAGAGAAAAATTCCCTGGATGGATTGACTCGGGATGGGCACATTTTATTCCTGAGAAACTTTTTATAGTTCAGATATTTTTTTAATGGAGTAAATAGCTGCAGTAGTTACATATACGATATTAAACCTGCACTAAACGACATTACACCTGCACTATCAACAATATTGGACGGTAAAAAAATGGATTGATTAAGCCGTAGATTCATATGTTTTACTCTTTCGACACATTAAAATAATTCTTAAACAAAAGTGATACCTACTGTATATGAGTTAAAACAAAGTTACAGTATTATCACTATACACAATACATATTATTATTATTTTACCACCTGTCTCTTACCAGCATGGTGACATTCGAGGTGTGGGTGGGGTGGCACTCCATGTTGTCATCTCCACAGCAGCCTGCACAGCGCACCAGGGGCACGCAGGAGGGCCTGTAGATGTGCTCCACCTCCCCGGGGTACTCCTGCACCACCTCCACCAGCTTCTCGATGGTCCGGCAGAAGCTACGACGCCACACCTCTTGGATGTTGAGGACGACTGTGTGTGACAAGGAAGGAGAGTCAACCTGAGCCAATTGGGCGTGTTATATACCTGTTACATTGAAGTGATGTTGTGTGTGTGTGTGTGTGTGTGTGTGTGTGTGTGTGTGTGTGTGTGTGTGTGTGTGTGTGTGTGTATTGTTCTGTAATATATCACAGGTTCCTCAGGAAGCTCTTCAGCTAAGTGACTC
>OMNR01057508.1:0-18750 GCA_900303205.1 Mora moro
ACAGTGAACTGGTATACAGGAACACAGTGAACTGGTATACAGGAACAGAGTGAACTGGTATACAGGAGCAGAGTGAACTGGTATACAGGAGCAGAGTGAACTGGTATACAGGAGCAGAGTGAACTGGTATACAGGAACAGAGTGAACTGGTATACAGGAGCAGAGTGAACTGGTATACAGGAACAGAGTGAACTGGTATACAGGAGCAGAGTGAACTGGTATACAGGAACAGAGTGAACTGGTATACAGGAGCAGAGTGAACTGGTATACAGGAACAGAGTGAACTGGTATACAGGAACAGAGTGAACTGGTATACAGGAGCAGAGTGAACTGGTATACAGGAACAGAGTGAACTGGTATACAGGAGCAGAGTGAACTGGTATACAGGAACACAGTGAACAGGTATACAGGAGCAGAGTGAACTGGTATACAGGAACAGAGTGGTATACAGGAGCAGAGTGAACTGGTATACAGGAGCAGAGTGGTACACAGGAGTGCCGCAGGCCCTAATGATGATGTATTAACGTCTGGATATCATTACGGTGAACTGATTGAGTACAAACAACCAACGCTTCATTACACTGCCGTCGTCATAAAGGAAATGTTTTTGCAACCCAATCACAACATTTCCAGGCCAATTATCTTTGATAAACACCATGTTTACTCTTGTATACAAGGACAATATACAGATATATTTTTGAAGGATAATTAGTACAGAAGATAAATAAGGAAGTGTAGATCTGAGGAGCTGTATGAAGGCAGCCTGGCGCTCCCCGTCTCGGTCTACAGCCAGAGCTTAGATTGCTGTAGAAAGGTTTTCCCCTCACAGACCAATGTCAGACGGATGGGTTTACAAGATCAAAGGCATACCGAAGGCGATGGCGTCCGATCTTCAGTATGAACACTTTGTAACCAGAGAGCAGCAGAACCCGGTCTGTCACCCGGTCTGCCACACGAGTCTCCCCGATAATGCGCCCAGGTAGTGAAGTGTAACTCGTGTAGAGAGTATACGCATGCCACCAAATATGGAAACAAAAAGAGGAGAAAAAAGGAGACGCAAGCTGATTCCAGGATTACTTTGAAACACGAGAGGTGGGAATCGATGCGGAGGCCAACTGATCAGCGAGGGAAAAACACAGCTGGCCGTCGACTCACCCAAACAGCTAATAACCACTGGGTGTCAGGGACACGCACACACTGTTCACTTTGAAGTGTTTTTCCCCACAATGTGTTGTTGGCTCATCTCTGTTGTTACAAACCCTAGACTCCAAGCAGACTCTTACATAATCTTGTTTTTGTTGAATTTTTCTGTTGTGCAACTATTGTGCAAAAAAAAACAACTGCAAATGTGATGAGGATCCAGGTGTGCGCTGGTTACCATCGGCCAGCGACGACTATCAACCCAATGTCCTCGGATACGATGACACTGAGTCTCAGAACAAAGTCCTTGGTGCTAAAACATTGTGTGTTTTTAAATACAATACAAAAGCTGTGATCAGGAGTTAAACAGCTCCAGAACACGATGATGCTCCTCGTTCTCTGGTCCATGGGAGGATGTTTCTCAGCGATGATGTGGCAGCATCATTATAAATTATACATAGTATAAATATCTCTTACCAGAAGACAAAACAATGGAGATATAAAAATGAGAAGTACGATAAATATTAGGAGTACAGCAAGGTTATATGTCAATCCTTCACACTGGACTTAAGGTCTAAGACCTTACATCCAAACAAAAATAAAACACACCTATTCCCATGTCTCCTCCATTTCTGTATCTGTTGGCGTCTCAGCCAACCAACCTGTATCTATATTTCATGATAGCTTAACCTAGTGGGTTGAAATGTTCTCCAGACTCTCCAGGCTTCCACTGACCTGGAACTCTTCTCTCAGCTGGGAGGAGTTGCTCTGCGAGTCGACCCGCAGCATCTCCTTGTAGGTGAGGGCGAACTCGTTCACTAAGATGGCCGTCTCCCCGCACAGACAGGCCTCCAAGATGGCGTCATGGATGAAGACGTACTGCTCCTGCAGAGTGGAGATAAAAACCAAGTTGGATAAAGAAAATGTGTGTGCGCTTGTTGCATGTCAATGTGTGTGTGTGTGTGTGTGTGTCTGTGTGTGTGTGTGTGTGTGTGTGTGTGTGTGTGTGTGTGTGTGTGTGTGTGTGTGTGTGTGTGTGTGTGTGTGTGTGTGTGTGTGTGTGTGTGCGTGTGTGCATGTGTGCGTGTGTGCGTGCGTGTGCAGCGAGTCATTCAATTCCTTACCCTTTAGCTTGCTGGCCTGGCATTCTCTCTTCCTTCTTTCTCTGTTAATAGCAGTGGAGTGAGCGATGTGTGTCAACATACCAGAGGTGGGCCGGCTCCGGCCCGTGACGGATCAACACTCAGGTCTGACGCATTACGGCCTATTTAGAAACCTCTGCTCTCACTCACAGCACTGAGGGCCGTTTCACAGGGAGGGGAGTTTTTGGAGACGGGTGACGTGAGAGAAACACAGGGAGATAAGAGAAAGAAACACACACACACACACACACACGGATTTCACTGAAGGGTGTGAAATGTACACACGTCTGGATTCTTTTGGTTAGTCCCTTCACAGAAATGTCACACTATGAATGTAGTGAGGGCCTCAACTCAAACAGCAATACCTTTTAGAGATTTTAAGATGTTAATTGTCACTGTGCGTGTAATGGTTTTGGTAGTCGACACTCTCTAGCGATTCTAGGTTTCTCAGATAAGGATTGAAGGACAAATTCTTATTTTGACTGAAACTAAAGTGCTATTTAACATTCCCAAAACCAGCAAAAAGAATCGGCCTATAGGCTAATATTTACTCATTCCATTCAAAAGAATGTCACTGTTATCTTTGTCAAATATAGTGGATAATGTATCTATCTGTAGCCACTGAGAACGAAGTGAATTAAAAGACAACTTGAAGGCTATGACTAAGGGCTTTTTACAGGACGTTCTTGTTCCCATAGCAACAGATAAGATCCCATTGTAAGGACTATCAAGTACCTTGTGCTGTTTAGCGTATGTCAACATATATTGTTACACATTTAGACTGCACAGTTCAAGTTAAAAGACATTACATAATAGCATTTGCTATTAATTGCTATTAAGTTCAGCGATTATCATTAAGTTCAGATCTTGCTTTTTGTTTAAAGGTGCTATATGTAAAAAATGTACTGTACTAAATCATAAATTGATATAGCTAAATCGAAATACTGGCTTCTCCGACAACTGCTACAGCCAGTATGTTCTCCTTTGCAATTTCCATTCCGGGTCAGAACATCTGTTTTTGTTTTGGTCTGTGTGAGTGACTATTCTCAGAGTATCCCGGGTTACCAGATATGAAACAAACTGGCACACAAACACAGCGTGCTGCAGCCATGGAAGCAAGCAAACAAACTCGATCAACTGAGATTGTAATAGATTCTACCTGACCTAAAAACCCTCTTTCGAAAAAGCTCAATGACCACAGCTCTTGGAGTCTTAATCTTGCGCTTGTCTCATACAATGTTGCGCTTGTGTTCGTTCAGTGTCCTCAACCTGGCAACACACTTAAGCGAGAGAGACAACTCTCTCCAATATTGTGAATTTGGACTGCAGTACCCAATTGAAACACTTACATAAAGCACCTTTAAGTAATATTCATGAAATTCTGATTGCTTGCTGGAAAGCAGATGAGATGGAACACTATTGTTGTATTCATTCATATTTATTAAAATGTATTCCATTACAAAAAAGACAAATATGTTTAAGCTTTATCATTTTATACCTTGTTACAATGTAAACCTTTTTTCCCCAAAAGTTCTCCTTGGGAGAAATAGCAGCAATCTGTGTGCTCACACTTCCATGTTATCATCAAGATAAATGTTATCACAATCATCACATCTCCCTCCTCATCTAATCGACTATCTACTACTACTACTACAATATAAAAAATATGAAATTCAACATTGGCACATATCATTTCATGCTTTTCATAACCTTGTTTAACAAGGTTAAACAAGGTTAACACCTTGGATATTGACTACAACTCTGTTTTTCCCTTGTTCTTGGCTTGTTTTGGTCCCGTGCCGGCTGTGCACCTGAAGCCCAAGTTATCAGAGGCTGAGTCGGGCGTATTCCCCATCCTGCAGAGCACAGAAAGATGCTGCAAGTCTCCAAACACCATGTTGTGAACACTTGATCATAACTGATCACTTGTTTGACAGCTCAGAGCTTAGTGAGGTCAGTATAATAATACTATTATATTATATATGTACTATATCATATGAATAAACATGACTTTTTATAGAACATTTCTGGTCCCAAACTACATCAACTCTACAGCAACCCTAAAAGCATGAGACCATTCTTTTCATTAAGAATGAAAAATACAAACAAACAAGCAAGCAAGCAAAAAGCCAAGAAAAGATTAATCAGCCGAGTAATATATCATAATTACAATAAACATCTGGACAATTCAAGAGCGGTGTGTGACATCACATAAAAACCTGACACCGCACACAATGTAGGAAGCCGCTCACCTGGTCGTGATCCTGGCCTTGTGATTGGCCGAGCCATCCACAGAGTCGATCCAGGACGCACCGCGCAGAACGTACATTGGCTGAGCTCCAGGAAAGGAAGTGGACGTCCATTCCCAAGCGTTTCCCATCATGTCGTACAATCCTGTGACCAACAGTGTATATACTGTATCAGAACATGGATCCACCCTCAGGATGTACTCACACATATATACTAGCGAACACACTAGACTTGGTCACGTTTGCTTCAATAGTAGAACTGCTGAAGATGAGAAAAGACACAGGATCGACCAGTGTTTTCCTTAGTACAACAGTAGCATTGGCATGGACATGTAGATGATGTACCATAGCTATTCTGGGCAGGAAAGGCAGCCACAGGGGAGATGCCATGATAACCGTCTTCTGCAGTGTCTCCATCAGGAAACGATCCCTTAAACACAAATACATTATGTTTTATCAACTATCTCAGTATACTTCGTTACAACAGTCGAGACATACCTAGATGTTTTATATGCACAACATATGTTATAATATGACACATATAAGAGCATGTGGTGCTAACAATTGTGTGTGTTATGTCTGCAGGCTGACCTGCCAGAGGTTGGTTCTGTTGGACTGGAACTTGTTTCCCCAGGGATACGTCTTTCCTGGAATGTTGTGATATGTCAGAATACATAACAGTGCTACTAACAGTGCGGAGTACTAACTCACTCAAGATACTAACAAATGTGCAGTCATAGAATGCAAGTGGATGAACTTAGCATGCAGGACTGCTGACCACTGTAAGTGGTCAGTGTGTTTATAACTAGCAGGTCACAAAACACCAAAAAATGAAAACAGAGAAAATATAGATACTGGAATGCTTATTGGAATCAATGTCTGATTTCTGATCTCACAATTCCTGAAATGACTTCTTTACAGGCAGATTTAGGGATTCAGAGGATTGTAAACATTTTGAGATTTTTGAGTTAAAGATTGTCATTTTCCCTTGATTGATTGTACAACATACATGGCATTTGTAGTAACTGGAGCAATCCAGGGCAGTCGGGAAGGAACTTCTTATATACTACAGCCACGTACCCTGCAGTCCACCACGGGCAGCCCACTCCCACTCCTCCTCTGTGGGCAGCCGCTTGTCCTTCCAGCTGCAGAAGGCCAGTGCATCGTTCCAGCTCACTTGAACCACTGGGAAGTCCAGACGCTCTAGAATGCCAGAGTCTGGTCCTGCAGGCTGGAAGACGATGAACAAGGAATTTGATTTAGCACATGAGGAAATATCATCTGCTGTTGTGTGCTTTTTTTGCCAACAACAATATTTGATCTTACCTGTCTCCAAAAAACCCTTTGTATTGGCAACCACCAGGGTGCAGACTGTTTGAAGGAAATCAAAATGTCAAGCCATATTCATAAGTGGACAATAGTATATCATGTAGGGCAAGTGAGGGAAGACAGATACCTGTATCCTTTCTGTAACTTTGCTTTTCAGCTCTTCTGATACAAAGTCCTGGAAAACAAAACTCCAGCCAAATGTCTCAGCTTCTGTTTTGTACTTCTGTGCTCGCACAAAGTCTCTGTGTTGGTTAAAGACCAAATATATATAATCGTTAAATACTTACTTTTCAATTATTATAGCAACAACTAAGAGGTTTAAACATCACCTAAAATCAGCATTTGTAACTGGATATTTATCGATTTTAAACGGTCCGACAGCGACCACTTTTGTCGGCGACTCCCCATCTCTCGCGTCATCTGCATTCGTCCCCATTGTCATCTTTCCTCCAGGAATGTGCACCATCACCACGTCACCTGCTGAACCACACGATGCTGGAGTACAGATGCTGGGGTTTGTGTTGATGGCACGGTCACATCAATTAGCCGGTCATTTAAAAACGTGGATGCATGTTGCATAGCTTACCTGCCAGTGCCAAGACAGACATCGCATATATCCACAAACCAACGTTGATACACATGACACACACTGGCGTCCTACAGGGTGAATTAAACATTATGTAACAATATAAACGCAAATGTTTAATTTAAGTTCGAGCTAACTAAAAAAAAAGTAAGTTCCCTGCGTCTCATTCGTGGACGGACCGTTTACACCGGAGGACGGGAAACTGGTGCAATGGTAAAAAGATTCCGTGCTGATAAAAGGTCTGGACCCCGTGTGGTGAAAGTTTCCCCCTACATTAGCCCACTGCTACAGGAATAATAATGGACATGCTAATGGTACAATGACCTAATTAATTTCGGCTTCTCCAAACAACCTAGAATAAGACGTAACCGAAACATGCGAGGGATTTGGATACATTAAAAACAAGATTAATGGTAACGCAACCAATAAAGTCGAAAAGTGACAATTGAGTGTTTTTTCCCCTGCATATGTATAACTGGTGCCACCAGACACCTAGCAAGCACTTTCAGTAACTTAAGTTGTATTATACATAGATGATACATAGCTAACACGCAAATGACTAAATCTATGGACGCAATCCATTTATTGTTAACAAATAACAAAACAAATTTCAAGAGCAAAGAACACTTTTAATGAGTAGAAACAAAACTGGATGACCGTTCAGTGCTAAACAAAATCTCTTAAATAGACCAGTCATTTTAAAAGAGGTGATGACAAATCCATGAAGGGGGAGCTAGCAATTCTTTTTGACACACATAATGGACGCAAGAACATGTAATAGTGGGCTGTCCATCTGACTGGGGTGCTTCATCGTGCCAAAAGCAGGGCGACGCTTTGGACCTTCCCATTAGCTAGAGTACTATCCATGGGGACTTGGTGACGGCGACGGGGTCTTCAGTTAGCGCTTAGCCTTTCAGAGAAGACATTCCAGCTCGCATGATCTCATCTACCAGCAAGATGTTACTGGCAATCACCGTGCTGGGAAGAGATGCAGATAGAAGGGAAGTATTAATATTGAACAGTCAATGCACCAAGGGGGGGCAACCCTAAAGAGATTTGTAAAATGTAAACTAACTACTATTGTAAAATGTAAACTATAATTAAAACAGTGAGTCAGTGAGCTCACCATGAATGAAGCAGCTGTTTCTTGACGCTGTAGTTGTCCCAAACGCCTGCTTCTCCAGCCACCATTGGTTCACCTGGGAAGAAGAGAAGTCAGTTCACCGAGTAGTGGACAATTAGGCGGTGACTAATACAAAGTCTCAATTCAGAGTGGTCATGGATGTGTGTCTGACCTGTACTGAGGTCCACTCCCACCAGCTGACCAGACTCCTTGTACTCCGTCTGCAGCTTCACCAGAGTCTCCTGGGGGTCATAGCCAGAGTTCTGGGCCAGAACCTAAACGGTAGAGATGAGGACATTAGAAACAAGTCGCCAATAAGATGGCAATCAGGAGAGTGGCTTCAGAGAGGGGAAGGATGTCGGACCTTGGGAATGACGAGGAGAGCGTCGGCGAAGGCCTGCACTCCCAGCTGGGCTCTTCCCTTCACTGATGTCTTGTGTTTCACCAGGGCGTCGGCAACGGCGACCTCAAATGCACCCCCCCCAGACACCACGCTTCCTACAGAGAGGCACACACGAGGGGCTCGTCACACCACACGGATGTGTACAGGCAAACCCCCTTAGAGGCTTGTTCGCTTGACGTGCAGAACCTTCTCCCGGAGCAGAGGTCTCGCAGCCAACCATCACAGCTCAACATACAAACACATGCCGATTATCATCCTTAGCCCGGGAGGAATGGGGCGTTGAATGAACTTACATTTTTAGTTAATTCAAGATTTTGACAGAAACACCTAACGATTCAATAAAAACTATATTTGATGAAGCTTAACCTGAATAAAATAAAAATATTCTCTAAAACTTCCTTCTCCAGATTTTGTACTGATCTGCTGAATACATGTAGGGGAGAAGAGGACTCCCCCTATGCAGAGGTACAGAGCAGAGTTACTGTAGCACAGAAGTAAAAGACCAGAGAGAGCCACGCTAGCGTCCCTGGGTGTTCTCTGTGCAAGACACACTGTGGCGTAACCAAGCCTCTAACTGGTTAGGCACATGACTTATGGATCGTAGAAAGAAATCGGCCACACAGTAGCCATGGCAGCTGCCGGTCTGATCCCTTACCGTCCTCGATGGCGTTCTTGACTGCGCGCAGACCGTCCCGGACGGCATCTTTGATCTGTGTGAGGGTGTGCTTGTTGGGTCCTTTCACAAGCAGGGTCACCGAGCGAGGGTTTCCACACTTCTCAACAAACGTGTACTTCTCCTCTCCCTGCACAGAGAGACAGGGCCATCGGGATTAGGGGCACGCCTTCTCATAAAAAGATGCCCAGTGCATCAGACACCAGAGAAAGGCAAAAGCCTATTCATAGACTTTGAGCATGCAAACTTAAAAAGAACAGACATAGTCAACACTCACCAGTGTTTGTTCGTACACAAGCCCGGCATGCCCTAAGCACTCTGGAGTGAGGTCATCAACTGAGTTCATTGCAATGCCACCGCAAGCGAGTGTGAGTCTGCAATGAGAGTCAAGCATACGACACTTTAGTTTATTTCAACCCTCATCATCTGGCCATTTCTTTGTCCTTTTCCTATTAATGTGACAATAAAAATAGACAGTTGATAGTTTACTGCCCAACCCAGGTCAGCTACATACTCCAGACAAATGTGTATCTTGTATCCATCTTGTGGTCTCTATCCTTAAAGACCACAGTTATGCATCTGGCCTTATATTTGTGGAGCCATTGTGGAGCAAAGTTCTATAATATATAATTACATAACATACTAAAAAAAATGTAACGGCAACAAACGTACAAATCTCTGTATAGTATAGCTCTCTTTATTCATCTTTATAGTAACACTCTTTATTGTCAGATTGTATTTTTTAATATATTACTGGCATCTGATTTCAATAATCACAAACCTACATTTAGCAATGGTTGAAGGTGCACTTTGTGTACAATACGAGGGTATTTGGTGCTACCAAAGGTTTCTCTAGTGCCCCTGATTGTTTTGCAGGTGCTCCTAGATTTATAAAGTTGGGAGCACCGGTGCACTGAGGTAAAAAGGTTAGTCTGGAGTAGACATGGGCATGAGTACTCGATTTCTCAGTATATCTTCAAAGTGCTTAAAAAAAACCCCAATGAATATAAATATAAATTGACCGTGTTTACATTCCACTTTTTTTGGAAGGGAAGCAGTGATGCAACTGCCTGTCAGACATCACTCGATCTAATGTTACAGGCAGAAGGGCGACCAGGCATAAGAGTGATGTTTGGAAGTATTTAGACAAAATAAACTAAATGAATGTGCAGTGCAAGCTCTGCAACATTAAACGGGCGTATCATAGAGCTAGTTTGATGATTAACCATTTGCGCATTGAGGGAAATGAGAAAACAGCGGTGACAGTAAACGTCTCGCATCGATCCGCTCATTGGCTAGCAGTGTTAGCACACGGCATTGTGATGCCACCAGGGCAGAGAAGATTAGCCAGCTCATCACCAAAATGCAGAATATGCTACCGTTAAGCTTTGTGGAAGGAGAAGGCTTCCTGCAAGCTGAACTACAAGCTACCATCGGTCTGTGCAGCGCAGAAAGGTAGGCTAACTAACCCTTACCCGCATTTTCGCTGGGGTGTTCCATTTCGGACCCTATTCTAGTTAGATTTTTTTTTTGCGACTACTCTATGATCATTTAATGAGAGTACTCGAATATTGAAATTACTTAAAATCCCCATCCCTGGTCGGGAGGGTTGAAAGGTCATGCGTTGGCTCTCTCCTTACCTCTCCATGTTCCTCCTCTTGGCCCTGCGCAGAGCGACGATACCTTCCTTGGCGAGGGCATCCAGAGAGAATGGATCAATACCCTATGAAACACCAACGGGGGGGAAAAATAATTTGGTTTTAATATTACGACGCAGACAATGAGAACGCATTAACCACCACGACATCGTCCCAAGAATGGAAAACGAACTCCCTTGTCGAACGCAATTAGTCCGTTGTCAGTTTTGAACGCTCCAAATATACTGCCTAGAATGATGAACAAATGGTCCTTCGCATCCACAGTTTCTCATCTAATACCATAATGAAAATACATTCACAGTAAAGCTGTGGCATGTAAAGTTCTTCATCCACAAGTCGCTAATACCAACATGCAGTGTGTTCAAACTGTTACGCGTGTACTACAGCCCCACCTTCTGGTTGATGACGACAAAGCCCTTCTTCCCCTCGGGACAGACGGCGTTCTTCAGAGCGATGATCTTCTGCACACGCTCCTCAATGAACTTCCTCTCCGCCGACACCAGCTTCTCCCGGTCCTCTGCGCTCTTGTAGAAGAAGCCGGAGTTGACCTCCGTCTTCTCGTACTCCAGGGAGACGTTGCAGGTCAGCACGAAGGCGTCCTCCACCCGCTTCTTCATGTCTGGGTGTCTGGCGCCGTGGTCCAGAACCAGCCCTCTGATCAACCTGGGGAAGCGGGCCAACCAGGGATGGTTACGGCAAACTCAAAACGGCAGACACGACGCTGTCTAAATCCCTCTTGGAAAAGGAGGTGCTTACACTCAAACCACTCAAACACAGGTTAGTTCAGTTCCTGATTTAGCTCAAAGTTATGTCATTTCACAAGTTTCCAACGTGTGTTTATATTCCATCTATGAAGACATTGTCTATATTTAGAAAAGAAAAATATATACATTGTTTTTAATTCAAGGAATAACAATAGCACATTGCTTTTTATTTTGTGTGCGCAAAAAAAGTCTGTTTCTAGCGACGTACACATATTGAGTCAGTTTAACCCAGTGGTTCTCAGACTCATTTATTAAAGTAACATTTCAACAACTTCATTTTATTCCTATATAATTTAGTCGCTGCGATGCAGTTTGTGCGCGGACAGTCCACGCACAGCCTGGCATTTAGTCGCCGCTCTGTCCTCGCATTGTGGACACGCAGGTCACGCACCACACGGCCGTACGGAGCGTGGGCCGTGACGCCATCATTTTTGGTTCACGCCAGCTCGTGCAGTTAATCCACGGCGACTATAAATTTTGCCACTTTGCACGTACGCAGGCATTTATTTACAGCTCTTGTGTGCAACGCATTTGTAATCGTCTGGACCACCTGTGCTTTGCTTTTATTCAGTGTGCTTTCCCCCCCTCTCACTGCAATAGATTACATTCTCCCTTCCATCCCACCTCCCTGCACTTTGAGAAACACCGGTTTAACCGGAATTGTACACAGTTCATGTGCGTTAAACCCACCCCGGAGCTCTACTGGCCATGCAGTTTTTTTAACCCGATATTTACCGTTGTGGAGCTAGAGGGATATACTTCTAAACAGCGATTTTAGTGTTATATCCATTGGCGAAATTTTGAAACCCAAGACGTATCAGGTTTAATCGCGTTTTGGTTAGACAATATTTTAGGGCAGGGCAGGGCACCCGTCTGCTCGGCAGGTAGGCTGTACACCGCTAGACACACAGAACTCATACCGGTGGTCGCATCTTTAGTTCCTGGCATCAGATCACTGTAATTTGGAGCATGAATATCTGTTGAATCCAATATCTTTCCAACTTTCCAACAAAAAAAAAAATAAAATACGACTTTCAAGCTACATAAACTGCTAGTGAGATGTGTGATTCTTTTAATACACCTCCACAGTAGAGCTATGCTACTATAAATGTCACGTTCGATGTCAGGGCGTTCATGGCGGGCAGTCATTATTGTAAAACTAATACTGAATGTGAGTAGAGTACTCATTTACTCAAGTACACGTTTGCACCCCTATTACTGCCTATAGCATATTGAAACAAAAGGAAAACATACAGCCTCGGTAGACTTACTGAGTGTCGCTGTCGGTCTTGTGTCTCATCTCCATGATCTCCACCATGTAGAGGTCAATGGGCTCATTGGGTCTAGCAATGGCCAGCACAGCATCTACAACAGCCTACAGACAAGACGCGAGGCTCGTTATAGCTCACCATACAACCAGAATCACACTCTACTCGGTGCTGCATACACTTCTTTTTAGCCATTCTCAAAGCTGTGTACGTAGTTGATAATTACCGAAACACCACACATTTCATTCCGATTAGTAAGTCAAAAGCATAGTCAAAAAACAAACTTGAAAGAGGTATACTGATCTGCTGAATACATGTAGGGGAGAAGAGGACTCCCCCTATGCAGAGGTAGAGCAGAGTTAATGTAGCACAGAAGTAGGAGACCAGAGAGAGCCACGCTAGCGTCCCTGGGTGTTCTCTGTGCAAGACCCACTGTGGCGGAACCAAGCCTCTAACTGGGCCACAAGGGAAACCCATTAACAACAAAAAGGATAATTCTTTTAGCTGTCACACCTGTGTTTAAAGACACATGCATCCATTGTATTTACTCCCATCTTCAATTAAAAATTAGTTCCATCTTTCTCAGTTGACTGCAACAGGCCATCCTCTTTAACTCCCTGGGGTCAGAGCTCAAGCTGTCAGCTGCTTGACCTGGCCCTTGTGGCCTCAGCATGTGTTGTGAAGTGATCGTCCTCTATGCTCACCTCAGTGAGGAGGTCTGCCAGCTCCTTGTGGACCTTGGTTCTGAGGGAGGTGCGCGCTACGCTGAGAAGAGTCTCCCTGTCCATCTCTCGCGTCACCTTCACCTGCTCAAGGACGGCCAGGGCCTTCTCCTTTGCTGCCTCGAAGCCCTCGGCGATGATTCTGGGATGGAGGCCCTGAGTAGGTGGGGACCGGCAGAGATCAGCGCAGCCAATGATGTCAATCAAACGTCGATTAGAGTTAGCATTCATTGGTCTATGACAGTCAATACATCTGTAGGATATCAGTGTTGTAATGTGAGGTTAAGTATCATTGGGGATAATTGTTGTAATGTTGTGATCGGTGTTGGAAATGTCAGGGGATAAACTGGACAATAGAGAGCCTATAATTTGTCTACATTTGAGACATGTAGGTTATTGATTTACTTCGCATTAACCAAGAGGACGTTCAAATCTACGAGAAATATCCAAAGGGCTCCAACAGCGACGTGTGGTAAGTGGAGAGGCTTTGCAAGCCTGAGCCCTTACCTCCGACACGTAGAGGTCAGCCTGCTTCAGCAGTTCACCAATGATGAGAACGTTGGAGGTGGTCCCGTCTCCTGTGATGTCATCCTGCGCCGTGGCAACCTTAGCGATGAGTGTTGCAGTGGGATGCTGAATTTGCTGGGGGAACAGGAAAAACACTAGAGTGAGAATCTGGCAACCTTGAGCCAAACCCCAGACTATGGGAAAACACCATGTAATCCTGTATAATTCCATTGTGTCCTAGTCTGTTGAATACATGCGAGTGATAACTTCCCTCCATGCAGAGGTACAGACCAGAGTTACTGTAGCACAGAAGTAAGAGACCAGGGGGAGCCATACTAACACCCCTGGGTGTTCTTCGTGCGTCACTTAAAAATACATAATGGCTTGATATATATAAAATGTGGCCCTTCAACGTATACGTGGTCTGTGTTGGAGCCTGTGGGTTCAGATCAGGGGTGCAAGAAGTCAACAAAATGTATCGCTACATTATCTTACACATTTACTAGAAATGGGGCAGTATGCCTCTTTTCACCAAAGACAATTGGAAGATTATAACAAACACATTTCATAGTACTAAATTTAAAGTCATCACAGAAAGAAAAAAATAGAAGTGTACACATACATTTTTAAATCAGTTGTCAAGGCATATTTCAACCATTAAATCTGTGTTTTATTAAACACAGCAACAGTATGAGCACATATTGCACATTGGTAGTGGTTAAGAATTGTGCTCCATCGCCATATACCTGTATGGAAATGCGACCTAGCAATCCATCAATTCAACACGCTAACAATAGGGGTGTGGTTACTTGTACAGTTATGCATTTCTGAAAAGACAACAGTAAAATACCGGCAATGTAATAAGAATTTAAAGCAAAACGTCTCCGTTCACCCAATGCTTACCATCTCGTGTAACAAAACATTACCATCTTTGGTCAACTTTATGTCGCCTGCACCAGAGACGAGCCTGTGGGAGAGACGACACGCAGGTGTCAATAACAACTTTTCCGTAGCGAGAACATAGCATATTAAATGAAGACACCAAATGTGAATCATCATTCATTCAAACCCTGACTGGACTGTTCGTGTGGCGTACATGCATTTGATAGTTATGATGATTTGTCTCATTTTGAGGTGCAAGTATGTAGTGTTATTCCCACACGTCACAGGCTTCACTTAAACGGCTTAATATTATATTTCTGTGGCATCTAACCATGATCATTCAACACAGATCCGAGGTGCATCTTAAGTAGATAAATAGATTTAAAAAGGACCCATTTGCTAAGAGTGCGGCTCTCAAGACACCGTGAGCACAGCTCGCTAACCGGCTTATGCTAGCGCTAGCTTGTGTCAAAATGGGAAAGAGCCATGACAAGGCAGCGTGCATGTAGCGGGGGACGCTCCCCCGGCTAGCAACACGACGCTTTACATTAGCTTGCAAAACTTAAATTAATTTATCACAGTACAGGTGATTATACGCAAGACAACGCAAAGCGTCACCTCACAGCAACAGATCTAACGCAATTGTGCACAAGCCACCGCGCCGAGCTATTCTCAACATTAGCCCGACATCATCTCGGTTAGCAACACGGAGGGGAGCGTTAGCTTAGCATTTAGCGCGCGTGCTCAACAAAAGGTTCCGCTACAGGAGCCGCCCCGCGCGAGCAGACTCACATCTTCATGGTCCCCTTCGGCCCCAGGTTGCTCTTCAGCACGTCTTGGAGGCCGCGGGCGGCGCTGATGTTGACCGCGAGGGCGGCCTGGGCGCGGGCCACTTCGGCCTTCGGGTTCAGGGCTTTCACGGCGGCCATGGCGGAGAGAGAGGGGAGCGATGCAACGCTGGGTCGGGGAGTCTAGACTGTGTGGCCTAGGAGCGCTGGTGGAAAGGAGTGTCAGCTTCCAGAAGTCTCCACCACGTGCTCTTGGTCACGCCCTTAAACGACGCGCACGCGACGTGTCTTATTGGTTCAAACGTTAAGTCCAATCTATACGTTCCGTAATATGTTCAACTAATACAACTGTACAGAATAGCATATATAGACCGATGTATTAAAAAACAAAACAAAAAAAACATTCACACATTTATCATTATTTTTTTAATAGCACCATCTCACCGCATTTTCCTAAACTGAAGCCAGTTGAAAGAGAATAACAGATTGATCAGACAGGTGATTATGTAATGGTCAATATGTCCGAGGAGAACATGCATCTGCTCAGATATGGCCTGTATAACCAGAAGATATTAACATGCATCTGCTCAGATATGCCCTGTATAACCAGAAGGCATTAACATGCATCTGCTCAGATATGCCCTGTATAACCAGAAGGCATTAACATGCATCTGCTCAGATATGGCCCTGTATAACCAGAAGGCATTAACATGCATCTGCTCAGATATGGCCCTGTATAACCAGAAGGCATTAACATGCATCTGCTCAGATATGGCCCTGTATAACCAAAAGGCATTAACATGCATCTGCTCAGATATGGCCCTGTATAACCAGAAGGCATTAACATGCATCTGCTCAGATATGCCCTGTATAACCAGAAGGCATTAACATGCATCTGCTCAGATATGCCCTGTATAACCAGAAGGCATTAAGAAGAGCAGTGATAACGGTCCAGTCTTCAGTCACATAGATAATGTCCTTATGCTGCACGCTGTGAGAAGCTCATGGCTGACTGTACAGTCAATGACTAAATTGTCTTTTTATTGAAGTGTTTTAATTTAACTAAAGGTACAACCTTGTAAATATCACCAATATCGTGGAAGGGAGGGAATCTTCCATGACTGGTTGAATTAATAGTACCCCAGTGTTTTTATATATAATGTAAACCCCTACATTGTGTGAAATGTGCCTTTGTACATGAATGTTGAATGCTCAGACAAATACAAAATAATCTGCCCAATGTTCCAAGACAATTTTTAGAGGTCCGATCATGGACAGTATGGGTCAGATGGGTTAACTTAATTATACAATTTGATTGAGTAAAACAAAATGAGAAAACATTTATTTATTTCTCATCAAATATTTTATTTCATATGTACAACTAATCTTAATAATCTTGATAAAACACTGCATTTCACCTCTGCCACATGGAGAGGGATTAACAGCACACTTAATTTACAAACGGACTGCCCTGGCGATGTTTACTGCGCCAGCTGTGCATATCTACAATCAAATACAACTCAAATATAAACATTCCTCCCAAAACTATCTGCATTTTGTTGCCGACACATTTGTGTGTTTTGATTAATTTCAAAACATGTGCCAGATATGATCAACTCTACAGGAGATCAAAAGCCTCCGTTAGTCTCCTGAGTAGCCAAAGACAGAAGGTACAACTGCTGTTTCAGGTTGGTTCAAACAAGGACAGGAGGGATGACATCACCTGAGAGGGTGCAGTCACAAGCCTCAGTGGTCAGGATCACATGATACAGTTCACAATACAGGCCTGAACACTCAATTCCCAAATCTGATATTGGATCTAATATCAGATTCAAGTACTATATATCTGGCATATCCGTATGCCAGACAACTATCAGACTTGCTTTGTGCTTGTGAACATGGCAATGTTTTTCTTTTGAAAACTTGGTATTGTATTTTCAGGAATGGGGAAACACCAACATTCATAATTTAAAGACCAATTATGGTAAGAAATTTAGTTTAAATTCCAAGGTAAAATCACAAACAACAATAAGTAGTAGACAGACAGACAGTATGGGCATTGTTTAGTTTAAATAATTGCCCAATGAACTGTAAAAGCTTATGGTCATGTGAATAATGACCCAAGGATGCAAGAGCCAGAAGTTGAAAGCATTTGTATATAAAAATCAAAAACAACACACACATTTTCTTTTTCTGTTTATAAGATAGACACATTTAGACATTTTTGAAGAGCATGTTTAACCCGTGTCAACAAATGCAATCAAATTCTGGTCCCCAATGGTTAATATCTAAATTGTGTTTAGTAACATCCACCACTTAAAACAAAACTGCAGCATTGTAATCATATCTATTCCTTTGTGATTTTTAAGATTGACGAATACATATCCATGTTAATGCAACAAGGTATTACGGCCTTTAGTATTTAAAACATAACCAAGGTTATAATACCCAAATTGCACATACTTCAACAACACTGGCCATTATTGTAAGTCATTACTTTCTTAAAACGTTTTGCATTGACTATCTGAATTAATTATATCAATTCATTTCTCAATCGAATGAATAATTACTCCATTTTGTGACAAAAGACCACCATTGCGTTGTGTGTAATGCAGGTACAACAAGGATATTGTTCAATTGCTTGGGCATGTCAAAGCTGGCTGAGACACTTGCATTAAAAGAAAAATCATGGAAAAAGATTTCCATGACAAAATCATATTCATCAACCCATAATCATCATCATCAATAGTATAATTCAGAAGTTAGCTTGAAGTGCATTTCAGAGGGAATGGTGCGACACCAACACCATCATAACTTGGTTTTATCCAATCCTGAACATATGGATAATGCAATGGAAACCTTTCATTGGTAGATCACAGCACATCAATGATTAGTCACAGAACATCTGCAATATTTAGTTTCATTCAATCATTTTAGGCCCACACAACTACAGTGAAGGGGAGGAAGTGTAATCAAGACGAATAAAAAAGACAAACAAAGTAACAGGACGATGATGTCGTGGTTTGATATCACTGGCAGTGCTCACTCTGTCAGTTGGTTACACTCTCAGTAGATCACCGGTGGTAACTGGGTCGGTTGGTAGTTTGTTTCCCCCGGGGGTGTTTTCCTGGCCAGGGTGTTACTTCAAGGGTGAACCCTTCATAGGAATCATTACTCTAGATTCCATGTGCTGGATGAGAGGGACTGGGGGGGGGGACAGAAACGTCTTAGGAACTGATCTCTGAGACACACAACAACAACCACAACAACACACTCTGGCTTACCTGTGTAATAGACGACCTCATCCCAGCCGTCATGCTGCCAGGCTGCGTTCCTCGTGTTTTCTCTCGACTGGAGATCTTTGTAGGCTGAGACAGATGGGAGAAATACAATGCATGACGTGGTGATCGGTTGCAGAAGAGAGCACAAACATGAAAGGGTCAACTGCTCATCCACTTGACTGTATGAGTCATTAGTGTTGTACTGTGTTTACAACCACAGATTCCCTTCATTGAA
>OMNR01057510.1:0-13144 GCA_900303205.1 Mora moro
ACTAGTGTTTATATAAATATAAACAAAGAAATATAAGTACTCTACAGGAGTGTATGTATATATGTGTGTGTTTGATTTAACACACACTTCATCTAGGGGAAGACTGGTCTAGAGCGACAGCAAATGATAAAGGTGCTAAGGGAGGAGTTGCGTTTGGAGGAGGCCCGTCTAGTGCTGCTGAAGAAGCTTCGTCAGAGCCAGATGCAGAAGGAAAACGTGGTTCAGAAGGTCAGTTGAATGGAGCTACAAGTGGTCTTTCTGTCCCGAGATGTTCTACAGGCTGGTCCAAAATTGACCCTACTGAAAGGTCCCCAAATAACATGGAGAAGTTAAGGTGCTCTCCAGAAAACATGGTTGCTAATATAGATTAATCATTATATTCCGTAACATTTTTGTGCTGGAAATGAATATCTCAACTGACATATAAGTGACATTCAAGCAACGTATAAAACATGCAAGGCAAAAACAAGCATGTCTCATTAACAGATGGTCTTGTCCGCTAGACATATACCAGAACTCATACCGAAGTTCCCCTCGTAAGAACGCTGGAATTCAGAGCATGAATATCTGTTGAATATCCAAAATATTTCTCACTTAAAAAAACAAAACTCTTTCAAACTACATTAACTGTTATTAAAACTGAGATGTGATTCTTTTAATACACCACCACAGTAGCGCTATGCTGCTATACATGACATGACGTCGGGACGTCTTCATTGTAAACCTTGTGATGCCTGTTTTAATCTCAACAACAATATGCAACAGACTTTAGTCTGGACTAATTAATAATATGTCCTACTTCAAAACATGGGCAAATTACATATTAACATAATATAAAATATATTTATACGATTATTATAAATGGCTACGAAACAATTTTTGATTACAATATTTTAGTATTTTTAGTTTGCGTGATGAGGACACGTTTGCACCCCTAGTACCTGCTGTAGGGGTCATGTAGGTCATGTGTTAAAATCCTTACATTCGTAATGTTGCCATGGATTCAGAACTGAACATTGTGACTAAATGAAAATGTCAATGATTTCTCAGAAATGACAAAAAGGAAAATGTACTTTCTATATTAAGTCTATGTTTTAAGTTAAGATATTTAAGATATATTTAAGATATTGACTATTTGGAAGTTAATTTGAGCAGTTCCAGGTGTATCCATGGTATATTTACCTTCAGTATTTACCTCTAGCTATAGAAGGAGATTTTATTTGATCAATGGCTGGTGGTGTTTTGAGATTGTGTTCCCATGTTTCAGGTCCCAGTGGTGCAGAACGCCACCTCTCTGCAGCCAACACCCATTCACAGTTCTCAGGGAATGGGAAAGCTGCCTATTCGACCTGGTCTCAACACCACTGAGCCCCAGAATCTACGCACTGTACAGGTGTGTTTGTGTTTTGAGGCACCTTTGCCCGTATGTGTACATGTTTGTACATATTTACATACCTGCTTGTTTGTATGCCTTTGCTTCCTGTTTAAGGGTTAACTTGTAGAACGCGTGTGAGCAAGCATGTCAAAAGCATTTATGCACATATCAAAAGGGGATCTCTCATAAGCTGTCCCCTACGTATAAACACTGAGTAGTATCTTTGTAGGATAATGTACAGATATTCTACTTGTTTTGCATGTTCTTATCTAACCTGATGCTCTTTCTCGCAGAGCAGAATAATTAGTTCCACGTGTCAAAATCGTCCATCTTTGATGATCAGAATTGTTAAAGTGCTCTTTATCTTCAAAGGTCAAAAGAATCTTCAAAATGGAAAAAATCCAACAAACAAAATTGCGTCAACTATTACTATACATCAGTTACCATGCAAATATCCTGCGTTTTCCAATAAGAATCGTGCCGTTCGGATGGAAAATAACGGATGGATTCAAACCTCAACCTCATATAGCCAAGTGGAGACAAGCTAACGCTCCATCCTTTCACTAAAATATCCTATTTATGTAGAGGATTCGATTTATGGAGTTTTACTTTTTAATCCAAGTGTAAAATAGTGTAGTGGATGGCTGTTGGCGGATGAGGGATTATGGTAAGTGGGTGTCTCGGTGCGTTTGGAGCATTCTTTAACGCTGTTCTCCGTGTTCAATAACTAAAAGTAGGCTATCACTCTTTTGGAGAAAATTGGTATCCAAAACGAAACCACCGTCATGTTATCAAAAGCAACCTTTATTCACGTACCGCAGTGCAAGTAAACATTGGCTTAATTAGATAGATTAAATAGATGAATGATCAGTACATATAACTAGATAGCGATAAGGTAATTCTAGGTTCATGGATATAGTTTACCACTATGGATGCAATAAGAGGACTGTTGAGAAACCTAAATAGGCTATTTAGCACCTCCGCCATTTCCTACAACACGTACAGGGATTGGGATTGGGATTGGTTATACTGATTTATTTGCAGGCTAGAGCCATCAAAAATGCACTAATGCCCTATTATCCAACAACAAGTCAATATTTGGAGCAGGGACAAGAGATGCAGCTACTTGACTTTCATCCACAATGTCTGGGTTGTTAGTTTACACTAAGCCACATCAAGCAAAGAAAATTGACCCCAAACTACACGTTCATATGCCATTTACAACACTGCCATGCAGGGCTTGAAAACAAAATGTTTTTCCAATCGTTCTGTTCCAAACAGAATCGATATAAATCACGATATAAATCACGGTTCTGTTCTTGCTTTCTGCCCCCAACATAAAGTTCCCGAACCGGTTAGAACAAAAATCAAATGTTAATGATAGGGGTGGTGGGAAATCAATTCATGTGAGAATCGTGATTCTCATCTACAATTCTAAATCGATTCACAAATGCCAAAAATCACTCACCGGATGTCAGAGGCATTTCAAGTCAATCACGAAACCCTAAGAACAGCGTTGTCCAGACCTGCTGGAGAGAATAGTGGATGTGGATAAAGTCAGTTCCATGTCCAATATTAATTCAACTTTACTTTGTGTGCGCAGATGAGCGCTCTACTCTTCTCATGATTACTTTCTAGCGGTTTATTTCATTACATTTTCTTGGTAGTATCCAATATATACATGAGACATGTGCCGCAATTCAGGGCATGGGATGTGGTTCTGATTACTTGGCCAGTTATGGATCAGCTTCAGGTTATGATCCCATCACAACGCCAGACCATCTCCGTATGTGTCCTGGTGCATCGGTTTTCAGACATGGAAAATAACACTAAAATCGACTTGCATACAACATCCCTCACGTGGATTAGAGGTTTTATGTGCATGCATAAAGCGGTCTTGTCTTTAAGATGGCTATTTTAATGTAACCCTATTTATTAACCAATAAAATGCTGGAATTTAGCCGCAAAGCCATGCGGCTCTGCGTTCCTTTCCCTTACATTTTTTTAAGGGACAGGGAAATGCAATTCCAATCCAAATGAATGTTTTAAGTTACTTACTTCCATCCTCTGTTCAATGTGTGTTTGATTCAGAAGGGTTTCTGTGAGGCCATCAGATGCACGTCAACCCACTGGCAGCCAATAGGCCTTTAATCAATATTCCACAAACAATGAAAGTTCCACAAACTATAAAATAGTAGGCTAATGGCTGTGGTTTATTATCATGATCGATCGACGTGATCGGCTCACTCCTAGTTCCTAGTCAGCTGCTCTGTACTGGAGTCTAATCGGCTCGTGATCCGCTGCTCTGTACTGGAGGCTAATCGGCTCGTGATCCGCTGCTCTGTACTGGAGGCTAATCGGCTCGTGATCCGCTGCTCTGTCCTGGAGGCTAATCGGCTCGTGATCCGCTGCTCTGTCCTGGAGGCTAATCGGCTCGTGATCTATGTTCACTATAGTGTGGTACTTTACCCAGCCCACTCTTCTGGAAACTTGGAATTGGAACAAAATAATTACGTTATTAACAGTTTTCAGAGAAATTAAATGAACGGTTCTGTTCTGGAACAGTAAATATGATTTTGTTTTATTTTTTGTTTTCAGTCCTGGTAAAATATTGTTCCTTTCTGGTTTTCGTTTTCGTTCCTTGAACCGGTTCGGAGCCCTGCTGCCATATGCTCTAATCATGGGCTCCATTTTAACATTACCAACATCATAAAATCATCATCGTCATCAAACATCTTTTTTTCATTCACAGGGTCACACAGTCATCAGGTCAGCAGTCAATGCCAGCTTGCCACAAATGGTGATGTCCCAAAGGGTTCTTGCGCCCAACCCAACACAGCTCCAAGGCCAGCGGCCGGTAGGGAAGCCTGGCATGGCACGCACTAGCTCTAACAATATGAGCAATTCTGTCGGCTACCAGCAGGTATGACGTCATTTGTTTAATATGAATGGTGTGAATATTCAGTTGTGTTGATGTTCTCAATTCTTTGGACTATATGCATTATTGTCTCCATATTGTCTACCCTTTTATTGTTAATTCTGTCTAGTCCCAGAGTGAAAATTAAAATTTTTATTTTTCCATTGGAAGTTTTGTGCCTTTTTATGGGCAGGCTATTCAATTTATTTTAAATACATTTTCTTATTTATTATTATTGTTGTTATTATTATTATTCCTGGCAATTGTCAATGATACTGGTATTTAATTTAAAAAGGCGATTTACTTATAAAATATAATATAATAGTATTGTAGTAATAACATAAACAAACACGGTAACAATATTTATTTATGAACTGGTTCTGTTCTGAAAAGTTCTTTAAGAAAATGTCTTTCTTGATTTCCTGCTTCTCAACGAATATGTGCTAGATGCAGGCCTTTGAATGCAATGGCTTGTAATCGCTTTTTGTGTTCATATCCCAGGCTACCAGTCAGCAGGTTGCAGCCTCTCAGCGCACAGGCTCCACGGCCATGTACATGAACCTGGCTCAGATGCAGGCTGCAGCCGCCGCTGGTGCCAGCAATGTTGCAGGCAGCCTTGGAGGAGGTGGAGCCGCCATCAGCCCCTCATCAATGCCAAGTGCAACGGGAAGTGGTGTTAATTCCATTGCTGACCAGGCAAGCAGCCAGGCGGCAGCCAAGCTCGCTCTTCGGAAGCAACTGGAGAAGACGCTGCTGGAAATCCCACCGCCTAAACCACCCGCACCCCTGCTCCATTTTTTGCCTTCAGCTGCCAACAGCGAGTTCATCTACATGGTGGGACTCGAGGAAGTGGTGCAAAGTGTCATCGACAGCCAGGGTGAGCAGTGGAAAGGCAATGTGTGAGATTCAGACAAAACATTAGAAAGGTGACGACTTGGTCTATTGGAGTTACAATCAAAAAAACAAACTGTATTTGTTTATTATAAGGATCCTCATTAGCTGACACCTTGATAACCAGCTAGTCTTCCTGGGGTCCAAGACAATATCACATAATACAGTGTTTGAAAAATGTAATGTATGACATACTTCCATTTTAAGGTAGTAAGTTACATTACAATATTACTTTTGGTTTGAAGTGATGCGTTACATTACTTTTGTGTTACTGTGGACCTAGGCCTTCCGAGGGCACGCCACTTCACATCCAACCCTAGCGCAAAAGAAAGCCACAGTGCAGTGGCCGACTCCAGGATCGCTCCTCAATCACACAATGTCCTCTTTCTACAGGGAAGCTGCGGGGGTCTCTGTCGCGTATGGAGCCCTTCTACTGTGCTCAGTGCAGGACCGACTTTACCCCCCACTGGAAGCAGGAGAAAAGTGGGAGAATCCTCTGTGAGCAGTGCATGACTTCCAATCAGAAGAAGGCTTTAAAGGCGGAGCACACGAACCGTCTGAAAAACGCTTTTGTCAAGGCTCTGCAGCAGGAGCAGGTCAGAATTTGTCATAGCCACCAAATCCAATGAGTCCGTGTCTGTGTCTGTGTCTGTATCTGATCTATCTTCTACCCTCGATGACAGGAGATCGAGCAAAGGCTGCAGCAGCAGGCAGCCCTTTCCCCCAGTATAGCCCCAAGTGGGCAGAATGCCAGCAAGCCAGAGGCCATGATACGACATCATGCTCTCCGGCAGGTATGTTTCCAATATATTTTTTGAATTTTACATCTAAAAAAACTCCCAGAAATATCTATAACAAAAAAAAACTTTTGTAAGAATTGAATTGACGAGATAAGAAAATGCACATCACAATGGCTTCATAAAGCACTTGACTGCACATTTACACTCTTTGATGCATTTCACATTGTGTCTTGTGGTGTTTTGTTAAGTTGAGCTCATGGCGTGTGGCATATATAAAACAGGGACATATTCTCCCGTATGACATGACACCATGGGGAGAAGGGGGGGTTCCGTCAAGTTCTGTTTTAGTGAACTGTTGTGGTCAACTTGTGCAGTGACTCAACTGCATTTTTAAGAAAACACATTTGAGTGTTCATCCCCACAAATGTGTTGGCTGTGGCAAATAGGTTAATTGTGTGCTTCTTGCGCTAGCATGTGTTGTCTGGCTGTGTTGGGGAAGAGAACAGAGAATAGAACAGTTGTGTTGTCATGAACGATGAGTGGAGGCTGGCTGGCTGGCCTGCATGGTCCTCCTGGCTGCTCAGGATCTCCCTCTCTTAAGCAGTCAGGGGGATGGGGAGCTGGAGAACACGGTAAACACCGCAAACGGAATTCAACACTGGCACCAAAATCTGGCAAGAATCTCTGTCTTAAGTCTGCCAAAAAAAATGTGAGTCCAGCTATCGCCGCCAGCGTTTTTAACCCTGTACGGGACTTGCCAGTCACATCATTTTGTGCAGTCTAAACCATCAGTGGAGTGTGCCTACCTAAATATGCAGCTTGCCCAGTAAAACAGACAATTATTCTAGTCTGATCGTCCTAACTAACAAAACAAATTGTGAGGGACGTAAATTTGGTCCTACTTCTACGCCTTAGGAGTAAAAGTTCTGAACGTTCCTCCATCCTAAGATGGCTCATAACTCTGAGTGTAGTTGGATGGACTGAAGAGGACTAGTGGCTAGGAGTTGCCAGAAGGTGGCTGCATTGAGGTGTTTGTTTAGAGAATACATTGACATTTTACATTTTATGAATAAACAAATGTATTCATAACTTAATGGGCTAGTGTATAATTCATAATGTTTTCAAGTCAAAGTGATATTTTTTAGAAAAACTGAAACTACAGTTTGGGCAGGCTCACTCCTAAATGCCGGGTTCTACCATAGGATGTATAACATATGGATGGAGCGTCTGTTATGTCACTCGTTTGGTCGTAGTTTTCTATTGGCTGTGCACCCTAGCTCGAGCAAGTGTGACGCAGATTTGATGTTTGCCAGCGCCCCTCCCACTTGCTCTTATGGAACCCAATGGGTCAGTTTATTTATAAGTTATAGAAGTTGTCTTGCTCAAGCAGGGGTTTACTTCCCCTTTAATACTTAAGGAACTGCGGAGAAACTAGGGGAAGTGGAGTGTTAAGGCATCAGTCCATGTCCGTGTCTGATCGAAAGAATCCCAGTGTCTCCTTCTCTGAACTAATGGCTCACAACAACACAACAGCTGATTCCTATTTTAAGCGTAATGTTATCTCGGTGTAAAATTTTTATAATAATATTAATAGGTAATGCTATGTATGCAGCATCGCACGTGACTAAAATACGTTCTTAGCTCAAACGACACGCTAACAACAAGGCACCCCATAATACTTGAAATAGTGTTGAATCTACACACGAAACACCAGCCTAAGTACTAGACTCATTTGTTTTTAGTTCTGTACATCTGCATAGTCCTCTTAGTATCATTACAGTTTCATACAACATAATTAATCATTGATTAATGACATTAACTAAGCATTAAGCACTAAGCATACAGCCAGGTGAGCTAAAACTAATAAACACTTTTCACAAAAACAATATCTGACTTGATATGTTTGAGGAGTTTTCTTTCCACCCATATTTTAAGTTTTTATAGATTCATGCTAAACATAACTTTTCTCATAATTCCTATTTCTCATGGGTATGCACACATTTAGACTAACCCAAGCTTTCCTCCTGATGTTATACTGACATGTTGACAAGATGGTCAAAGTGTTCTCAGCATAAATATCGGGAGCAGGGAAGAGATTCATGATTGATATCAGGATTTGTATTCTAAGGACTACTAATCAGAGGATTGATTATGCATAGAGATATGCAAAAGAAAAACAAAAATGAAGCCCACATTATTTTGATTCTTCCCAGGCTCCCCAGCCCCAGGCACCAATGCAGCGGGGGATGTCAAGCTCAGCACGTGGCGTTCTGTCCAACTTTGCCCAGGCCTCCCAGCTGTCAGTGGCCACTAGTCTGATGGGCATGACCGGTGCCAAGCGATGCACTAGCGGAGGTGGCAATGGTGGTCCCGGGAGCAGCAGCAGCAATAGGCTCCAGCACGACAGTCGCCGCCAGATCTACAATATCCCTGGTCAGCTGACATGAAAGCCGTCATGATTGTTCCTTACTGTTTCAAAGGTCACATTCTTTTGACGATAATGATGAAGGATCTTTAACCAAATCTGTGTATTTCTTTTGTGTCTTAGGGTTAAATATTGCCTATTTGAACCCAGCAGCCGTTGGAAGCCACAAGAGTCCCAGCTTAGCAGACCGGCAAAGGGAGTACCTTTTGGACATGATCCCACCTCGCTCCATTTCACAGTCCATCTCTGGACAGAAATAATCCTCTTACCCCACCCACTAACTCCTTTAAAAACCACCCTGACACAGCACTCCTCCCTCAATCAACATGCCCCTACCCATAGCATGCAGTGCCTGTCCATGTGCCTACCTTAAACTAACCCCAGAGAACAGCAATCAGCAAGACAAATACACCAAACTTGTCAGTCCACCCAAAATGTCTTACTTTATAATTGTTTGACAAGGTTGTTAAATTATCAACCTGTTGTAATTATTATATGCTGTGTTTTTCTATAATTATCACAGCCATGTTTTTGTTTTTTTTGTATCAGTTATTTTGCTTTTCAGCCCTGCTGGCGAGAGCGACTTAAGGATGACATTGACGGTGGCTCGGCTAGTCGGTCAGTTAGCCGCTCTGTTCAACACTTTGATCACATGGGTGCTCAGACAGGAGGCATCCAAGCAGTTGTTAATGGGGACTAGAAGGGTGGTGGTGTGTTTATGACGGCTCCTGACCAGGGCACACAAAGCATTTCTCAGTGTTAGTTGTACAGGAATTTTGAAATTCATTCTGAAATCCATTGAGCTCGAAATTTAAAGTTATTGTTGCAGAATAACGGATACAATATGGTTTAAAACACGAAACTGATCTTTTGATACTTACACAGCCTAATAACTTAAGGATAAATTATTTGGTGCATGTCAATATTTAGTTGAACAACACAAATGAGCTAATGTTAGCCATATCATCTACACACAGTAGGATGTTAAATAGATTGTTTTTTCGTGTGAGTACATAAGCTTGAACAAGTCAGTTTGCAAGTTAAGACTGGAGGGATGAATGTTTCTGCATTCTGGCTTCTGAAAATAGAGGGCAGGCAAGGGACAGCACACAGGCGGCTAACCTTCACACCACCTTGAAATATATCAGCCATTTTCCAATGCAGAGCCACAGACTCGAGGTGCAGAGTGCAGCCATTAATCAAATGCATTTACATTTTTGTTGTATCCCTACTCTAATTGTAGCATCTAATTGTTGTAGCATTAATGAACACAGAAGAATCCAAGGCTTGACAGATTATGTCAATTTGATTTGTTGCTAATATAGGAGATACTTCCTTCTGTCTTTGTGTACAGCTGTAGAGCGTGTATGGCTTTTGTAGCCATCGTTAAACCTTTGGTTGTTTGTTCACTTCCATGCATGATGGGTATCTTCTCCTAGAGACACAAATTGTTAGTACACCATTCTTATGAAAATGTGGCTGAATTCTCTCCACTCCAGTCCTACATTCTATTGGCAAATAGGATGGGATTTAGTGAATATTGATTGCTAACAATTTCACAATTTTCTCACATTTCCAACATTGATGGCACTGGCAGCGTCTTGAAGTTATGCTATGGCTATTAAAACCATACATTTTACAAGGCTACACATCAACTTGTTTTGAAGACCCAGGGAATCGCCAATAATAAGTTGTTCACACTGGCGACCGCAATGATTCCAGTTTATTCAAGTCCCTGCCTCTGGTCCCTGGTCTGTGAGTTGCACTTATTAACTGCAATAAGTGCTACAGCGTTTTTCTTTTTTTTTTGTGGTTGCACATTATCTTTGTGATACATCGATAAGCTTGTAAAATAACAGAATCAGTATAAAATAATTCAATGTTTTAATGCAGCAAAGATGAGAATATGCATATAGCTTTGCCTCTAGCCTCCATGAGTACAGACCACCCATACCAGCACCTGGGCAGTTCAGCCTGTTGCCCAGACGACAGCCATGTGTATTTATTTGTTCAACCATACGCTTGCTATGCTGACCGTCACCGTCACAGAGTAGTCATGGTGACTAGGCATCCATATATCAACGATAGGCCATTGAAATGTGTATAAAAGATACATTGTCACTATTTTATTTAGCGGTAACATTTTTGACCATTTTCAATCCTCTATATCACCTATTGTAGTGCAAATGTAATGACTGACATAGATCATTTAATTGCTATTAAAGTAATTGTTCCAGGACAATACCTATGTGATTCTGACAATGTGTCATTCGTACAGTAGGATCACAGCTACTAAGAACCAAGTTGTGTGTAGACAATAATGGAGATAAGTACAAATTACAAAGTTATGGTCCTCAAAGAATTGAATGCCATAAGTGAACATTTCACTTGAGCATTAGCTTTAGCAAGTGTTATTATTCAGCATCTACTGTACGGTTATTAGCTCTTGTGAGCAGTGCGCATCCACTGCATTGAAGGGTAGGATGCTGCATTTAGAGTTCTTGTTGTTTAGAGTCCTAGAGAGTTATCGTGATTTATGTTGTTGATTTTTAAAATTGCGTTTAATGTCGTGTTAAACAAGTGTTTCAATGAAGCGTTTGAGATGGCTTACCTGCCTTGCCTCCTCCCCCCCCTCGCGCGCGTGGCTATTTGTTTGAGCTAGTTGTATGTGCTTCATCTGAATTCCAATGCTGGTATCGCCACTGCTCACAATTAGCTGTTTGCTCACTCCCTTGCATTACAATGTGTTAGGAATGGTCTGGAAGGAATTATTAAGGCCATGGAGATGGCTTCCACAGCTTGGGATCTTCTTATGCTTAGTAGTGGTCATTTTTTTATTTCTCTACTGTAACATTATTTTTGAGAGGGGAAAGCTCATTATCAGAAGAGTACTTGTGGGGCTGTTTTTTTTTTTTTTTTTGTTAAGTCTTGTTTTTAAAATTGGCACTATATTGGCATCTTATTATTTGTGGTACAGTGACAAATTCAACATAGGACAGAACATAATTAGGTAGACATGCACGTGCCATGATGAGAATGAGTTCCATGAAGACCGCTAGCAAGACTGTTAGACTTGGTCTTCTTTTGTTGTGCTTAGTAGTCGTTGTACTAGTAGCAGTAGCAGTAGTAGTAGTAGTGGTGGTGGTGGTGGTGGTGGTGGTAGTAGTAGTGGTAGTAGTCTTTTTTTTTCTTTTTCTTTTTTTCACGTGTGGTTATTTTGACGAGACGGCACATGGATATTTCTAGAATACGCATTGTGGGATTATTTTTTTTCAGTTCATAATTTGTTTTAAAATTGGCATCACTTCTTACTTGTAGTAAAGTGACCAATTCGATACAAGAACACGTTTAGTTTGACATATGTGTGCCATAATGAGAAGAATTAGCAATAACCAAGAGCCTAGACCAGGCCTTCTTCAAGAAAACCATTGAATGAACAGGCCCCTGGAAAAGTACTCCACAGCCACAAGAATTTATTGGAAGTTACAACAAGGAAACTATGAAAATGGTATAATTCTAGTATTAAGAGGAAATCAAGAGGATCAGCACTCCTGTCGTCTTATCCTGTGGCCCTTATCTATTGACACAATACTAAGTAGTGCATCAAAAGCCTCCCATGTCTTTCCTTATCCAGTATGCAGATGTTTTAACTCAGTAGTTACTTGTGGTACCATGTGTTACTTTCAAACTTGACACAAACTTGAATTTGAAGGTGTAAAGGTGGTTTTGTGTCGCTTAAAAATAGACTTTCTACCTAGAGACATTTTTCTTCTTTTTCGGGACAATTTTCTTCTTTTTCCTGTTGTATTAGTGTATTCTGATTGCTATTTTTGCGTTGTAAAAATGTTTTTCTAACGTCTCCTAAATAAAATGGTGGTGTACCTGAGAGGTACAAAAGCCCCTTGGAGACGATAATCAAACGATATCTATATTGAATATATATAGATGCCTGGCTCGAGAGAGGAAAAAAATGGATATGGATAATATCCAATGCAAGAGAGACTTGGATTAATCATTGTGTGATCGCACACAGATCGCCTCACTCTGGAGGAGCACTTTTCATATTTCCTATTGAAAAGACTTATTTTAATGGAAAAGTCGTACAATTTCAAGACATTAGATGGATTGGATACTATCCTATTGTTTGTGAGAGAGTGACGAGGGAGATTACTTTATGTTGGGTTTGTCATTTTAGCGTGTACATCACTTATTAAGTCAGTTATTTTGTTATAGTATTCTTTGCCTTTCTTGGACAAAATGTTTAGCTTTCTTCAAGTCCAATGATTTACGTCTTGCGCTATGTTTTCCACAGAGCACTTGTATTATTTTCTTGTGGAGTCATATACACTCCTGTTTTCAGCGGGTCAAACATTTCCAGCAGTGTTTAGTCAGTTTCCAGTATTATTCTGAAGTTGAGATGACCACATGAGAGCTTCAAACTCCATTGTGGAATAAAGGTAGGAGTTACAGATCACACAGGGCTTTAATTTGGCAAGATCTTGTCCCTTACGTATTTAAATGTATTATGCTTCACAATTACCTAATATTCCAAATTTGTCATGAACACATGCAGAAAGATTGGCGGTTAATTCTAAAGTATGATATGGCAAAATGTTAAATTATGTGTACTAAGGAACAGAACATTTTTAGAAATATTTCTGTAGCCAAATCCAAGTATCATGTTTTCTTATGCCTTGTTTTGTTTCTGGCTCTAGTTACCCTTTAAAATGGGAATAAAGATCTGTTATGAGACCAATTTTCTGGGCTTCCCAACTTAATTGAAACAGTGCTACAGA
>OMNR01057511.1:0-12091 GCA_900303205.1 Mora moro
GTGTGGGGTGTAGGGAGGGGGCGGCGGCAGCAGCCCCTGGGGCTCCAGCGGCCTAGCCTTGTAGGATGACTCGGTGACATCCCACACCAGCGGCATGCTGGGAAACAGGAGAGAGCCTGTGCCACAATTAGCCTGCAATGTGCGGAGCTACACGTGATGATTTTGCCCATCGTCAACATTTAGTTGCCATTAGTATTGGAAATGGCCTGAGTGGGCCCCAAAGACACCATCAACATAATGGGAGACCCTTTGGGTGTGCAAATTGGGAGAGTCTGTGTACCATTTGGTACAACACCAACAAATGTAAACAGGCAATTACTATGGGACTTTGTGTTGTACAGTTAGTCGCGCTTGGGGATCCATTTATAGTAAAACGTATTATAAGGGGGATCACTGTCTAGTCATCCAACACAACTTTTTGTTGTCTCAGGAATGTTTCAGATAAAGGACCTTCAGCAATGTACCAGCCAGTAGTCCCGGTAATGCAATACAACAATAGTACACCAGTATACCACAATCTTTTAAAAATAAATCATAGATTTATGTATATAGATATTTTTTTAAGATAGCCACTTTATTTATTTACTTTTTTAAGATGGCTGCTCAGCTACGCTGAAACCATGATGTCGCCTTGATAAAATACCAGGAAACACATCTCCCAGCATTCAGTTGTGCCGCTGCTATGCATTACTGATCCAGATACAACCAAATTGGCTTTATTGTTCATTAGATAAAAGAAACACGCTGGCTGGGTGTCTGGGGCAATGTTTGTTCAAAAGGTCAGCGCCTTAACCCACACCATCTGCAAAAAAATAAATACAATAAAAACAAATCTGGGACTAAATTCTAGTTTCCAGTACATGGTCTCTCCTCCCTCCCCGCCCTCAGGCTTCCCTGTCCATCTGTCGGTCTGAGGTTTTCCCACACCCCCCAGTGGGCATCCTGCTGAAGAACCCCCACCCGTCTGAAGAAGCTTTTGGACACTCTGATGTGCCCGGGCAAAAACAGATTCATATATTTAGCCCAACGCTATGAAGCGATGGTCAGGTCTCTTTTGGAGGTGTTGAGTTCGCCCTTCTGCCACAGGCCTGGGGAGAGTGTGAAAAATTATGCCACGAATAAAAATGCGTTGGCAGGGCCGTGGTCTGCAGTGGGGCTAAGTGCTATAATGCAGTACAAAGCATGGGGCAGCCCTGGGATCAGCAGACACTCTGTTGGAGAGCATCAGGCAAGATAAGACTCCTGGGATGAAAGCCGCTCTGCATTAAGCCTGGATCTGTCTCATCCCAAGAACTCATCCTCAGTAGGGGGGGCCCTCCACACACACTTCTCAAGTCTCTCCTCAGACAGTTCATTCTACCACAATGAGGCTTCATTTCTACAAACCAAGAAAAACAACAGGCACAGAGCCACTATCTGGGCCTGTTACAGCTGCTCACCAGAGTCTGGGGTCTCCCTCTTGTCTCACATAACCCATGTGTCTTACCCTTTGCTTCCTTCCTGCAACTTCTCACAAGGCTAGGGTTCTCTCCAAATCCAGATTCTCCGATCTTACTTGGTATACAGCAAACCCTCTTTAGTGCTCTAAGGAGAGAATTGGGCACATTTTGACGCATGCTAGCTTGGAGCCACATGTGCTTTACTATGCAGACTTGTGACCAGTCGTTTTTTCAACCCCTGCTTTAAGAATGGCCATAGAGGAGGGTGTCCTCACATACTCCACCAGCCACAGCCTGGCAATCATGTGACCAAACCATTCTCTTGTGGGTGTTCACTTCCATCCGTCTTTACAACTGAGACATCCAGTAGAGGACAAGAGGGAAGGACAGGACTAGTACATGGCTAATGCAGTTAAAGTGCAAGTGATCCTTCTGTTTCAGCTCGCATTAGAACACTGGGATATTTTTTTTAATGCATTTTGGGCTGAGAGTTCTATAATTTGCCAGAAGGAGGGGTGTCATTGAGTTGTGTTTACTTTCCACTACCAGTGTTTCCCATACATTGATTAATTTGTGGCAGCCCTACACAATATCAACATGACTGCCACATATATATATATATATATATATATATATAGATTTTTTTTTTTTTTACTATTTAAGCAGTCAAAAGCCTCAAGTCATGCATTTGCCCTTGTGGAGTCATGCATTGTTGTCGAGTCGGTATAAAATGGGTACGTTCGCAACATTTAGTAGCTGGCCCCAGGTAGGTGGAGTTCCCCACGTGTTCGACAAGTTTTACAATAATGACCGCCCGTCAGGAATGTCCCAACATCAAAACTGAAAGTGGAATGTCTAGTAGCATAGTGCTGCTGTGGTGGTGTATTAAAAACATCACACATCACACGCCATGTGATGAGGTGAACTAAAGACGCGATCACCGGTATGAGTCCGGTGTGTCTAACGGTGAACACCTTCCCAGGAGACGGGGCTTCCAAGTGAAACCATCAGGCAGCAGCACTCCTCTCTATAGAGCTATCATAGATACGTCACGTTTCAAAATGTCCTCAATGGATATAACATTAAAATCGCTGTTTAGAAGTGTATCCTGCTAGCTCTACAAACGCTGACTGACCTATCAGGTGGTTATTTCCGTAACCTTCGAGGCACCAAAAGAACAACTTGAGTTTGGAGCAGAGTGGAACGTTCACAAACTGGTTGGCGGAGACTGGCAAAATCATAGGACTTAACACCTGATGTCTCTAAATTTATTTTAGTAACAGTGACAAAATGGCATAGATTACTATGTTGACGATCATTTAAGACATATTACCAAATAACAAAAATGAACGATTTTGGGGTAATTAAGAGCCATGGGAAACAGAGGGTGAGCATTGTTTCTGGAGATGGAGGATTCAACAGCTGTTTGAACAAGCATAGGGGGGTGGGGGTGTCACAAAAGTGATAGGAGAGCTGGGTGAAGGAATGAAGACAAACATGTCCTAGCAAATGAACTACCTTCATCTGTCAACACTGTTATCAACAAGCAAATCAAGAAGCCAGACCGTCTAAACTGAAAATAGGCTAAATGAGAGATGGTGTGTCAGGGAAAGAAACCAGTCATGGGTTGAGAGCATCCGTTTATGATCACTGAGGCAGGAAGTGGGTGGGTGCACAGAGGGAAATTACATACTTAAAAACAAAAAGGGGGGGGGTCGAGACCACAATTAAATAGAACGAGTTACAGCTAATAAGTGAGGAATTAGATGATGTTTACCTGGTCAAACTCCAGGGAGCCGGGGTACAGGGGCCATCCCAGGAAAAGCTCCGCTATCACACAGCCCAAGGACCACATATCTATGGCTTCGCAAAACGGCAGTCCCAGGATAATCTCTGGAGCCCTGCAAATGGGAAGCAAAATACACAACTGTCAAAGAACTGTCAAAACAAAAGTTGATACATAGCATTATAGACCTTGTAAGTGACTGCCCATATATGGCTGTGGCACTTTCAGTAGCAACAAGCTAGCGGGACTCATTGACATAGACAACCATTATCTTATTGTTACCCAATTCAGAATTTGACTGAACGGTTACAGTCAAACGGTGCCAATAGCACAAAAAAGTACACTGAAAACATATCCGTTTTGGAGAGCCAGCAAGAAAGGCAGACTGTGACAGAGATGATTACTTGGAAACCCCATTCCTTTGTCCCCATAGAGAAGTGTGGCAATGTAAGCAGAGCTGATGATAAATAATGATAATCACTAAGGTCTATTGAGAGATCCATGAGAAGGAACACAAATATGCAATAAGTGAATGGAATAGTTATAAATACACAATTACACAAATGTTTAGTTCACTTTAAATACAGGCCTATATTTCCTCCACAAAGGTCACATTCAAGTCTGTGTATATACACTTACTATTGTTATTGTATTCTCTATTAAACACCATTAGCATTAGCAATACCATTAGCCACACAGATGCTTAAACAGATTGGCAACTAATAACCACTGCTATGGCTCTTCTGTTGATGGGAGCTCAGGTGTGTGCATGTGCGCTGCTTAACATGCTACAGCAACAGGTTATTAGTGAGCCAGCTATCTGCGCGGGTCCACAGCAGTCGGAAATCAAGGGGATAAGCCAGTGGGTTAGCAGGTCAGCGTGGCAAGCACTTTGAGAAGCAGAGGTGCCTGCTCCAGAGTGGTGGGAGAATTAGGAGCAGTCACTACTCTGTCCTGCAGCTAAGTGCTACTTCACTGTAACCGCAAGTAACACTGTAATAGCACTGTAATACAGTGTCCACCGTGTAGGTGCTGCTGACGCAGGCCTGTCAGCACCCATATGGGTAAGACCGCCTGACAATTGTCCCTGGTCCAATGTTTTGAACACAACATCTTTCTGGTACAAGGTACAAGTCCTGGTACATGGCTCATCTCCAATATCATGATGATACAGTAATCAACTAATTTAGCCTAGACGAATTACTAACATACAGAGGCAATGGAAAAAAACTATTTAGCGGCGTATTGAAGTAATTGAATAACACCTAAACCCAACTACAGGGATAGCTTAGTTTCTATGTTTATACCCATTCATGAGTGCCAAATGGTGTCACGTATCATCTCCTGCATGGGAGCCAAGTGCCATCCCCTAGGCACCAATTTTAGACAGACATGCGTGCTTCACCAGAGATGTTATTGTGACTGGATTCTAGTTAATGATGTTTATTTAAATCCATTCCAAGTTGCTGCAGTACATATGGAAGAGTATGAACATGGTCATTCACTATAAAAAAATAAAAAAATAAAACAAAAATAAAACACGGCACTAAAACTGGGCTTTTTGACTAGCAAAGTTAGAAACACAAGGCAGGACAGGTGTTTTTAATGCTGGGCCTATCTAAAGAGAGGTAGACAGCCTGACTGGGAAATCCTTTGGTCTTAGGTCACTGTGGTGAGCGATGGACCCTGCATATGGCTGGCAACAGCCAAACTAGGCACCACCAAAATAAGCTCCAGACATTCAATCTCATGGTAAAAGCAAATGCATGGTGCAGCTGGTACAGTATACAGCATAGCTGCAAAAACCCACCAGGCAGGCATGCCAACCATTTCAGCTTCAAAGACTATGGCATATTTAAGAACAACAGGCATTTCCGACCAGGGCTCGGCAAGTGATTCCATGCAACACTGCCTGGTTATTTTTACACGTATCCCTTTAGCCTTAACGTTTTGCAGCCATGATGAACACAATACTTTAAAAAAGATGCCTTCAATATTGACTGAGCCTGTGGTTTCACCTCCAGCACCAAGAGCTGTCATAATTTATGTTTTACATTGACATCATTAACCAAAGTGTAGAAAGCATAGGGCAGTAATCCAATTGGTAAATGATGGCCGGAATTGGATCATAGAAATTCAGAGCATGCACACATAGTTGCTTATCTTAGTTGCATAGCTTATTAAATCAGCAGCCAAGATGTCAAGAGCCAAAAGGAGCCACTTGTTTAGCTAATCATGCTGTTATTGTCTTATCTGAACAAGACAAGTGTTTTGGACTCATGCCTAAGGTAGCGAAGTCAATTACACAGACCTAACAAGCAATATGTGCATGGCATGATGCACGTACCTGAGTGAGCATAGACCAAAATGTAAAAAATGTGATGTTTCCGAATGACAGATATAGGGTATACCCTGAGAACATCTAACAAGCTACATGTGTTGATATGCTAAAAAAAACATCAGCCATTGATTTTAACTGTCATGAAACTAGAATATTCTGTACACACTCATTATAAGACAATGAGAATATGTGTCCATAACATCATACTACAGTGTAGGAAACGCATTACTCAATTTATTGAACCAAGTATTTCCATTAACCAGGTGTATGTTGTCCATGTAGACAAGGCAATTAGTTAACTAAGCAAGGGACACAAACACATACGCATGGGAAATAAAACCTATTGGCCAGCTCAATGCCAAGAATATCAACTCAGACCTACTTATACAGTGTATAAGTAGGTATCGGTATGAGATAGAAAAATATCAGTCTCGTAACATAGTTGGGGAGCAGACGGTGGGTGGTTGGCTGTTCACAACTCAAGAGGAGGCAGTAACTGTCACAATGCAGCGTCTCATCTCCCACTGCATTAGATCTACAATTACGTTTACCTTGGACCTTCACACAAATCATATCTGGCTGTCTATATAAATATGCCATGAAGTACACTTGACAACCAGCCGCAAAACGGGTCATCTTAAGCATTCAATGAATTCAAAATATGACACTTATTTTCCAAGAGGAAGGAGTCACTTACATACAGATGCCAAATAAAAGGAAACTTGCATGCCAATGTGAAATAACATATACAAAGCACAATTCAGTGTTTCCCCTCCATCCAGCAGTGGCGCAGTGCCGCTGGATTACTGGCACCATGCAAAAGATAGAAAATGTAGAAAGCATAAAGAGAAAAAGTTAACACAAGTGACTTAATAATAGAAAGTAGCCTACATATTTGATTGTGTAGAAGAACAGAAGCAACAGTATTATGACGACGATGGGATGGATACAAATTGCAGACTAAAAACTGTACTACTTGCGCTAACATTAATGCCAAAAAGATTTGGCTCTTGCACATAGTGCGCTCGTATGCCATTTCTGTTGGAATGCACCAGAGCCCTACTGGAATCAGTGATCACACTAAAACCTCTCTGGGCCAGCGCACGTCAGCACCGTGCACACACAGACATCAGCACGGTGCACGCAGACATCAGCACCGTGCACACGCACATCAACATGGCCTACCTCACACACACACCTCAGCACCGTTGCTGGAAAAGAACTGTAGGGGAAAACACTGCAATTGCATAACTACAATTATATAGCCCTGTGCTTTTCTGAACCACCAACCAACGTGACATGTTTGCTCTTCAAAAACAAGCATGGACACCACAAGGGACTCAAAGCAGCTTGTTGTGACACGAGGCAAGTCAAATGCCGTTTTTATTATCAGAAAAGCTACCACTTCCAAAAATGATTGCGCTTTTAAAAGATTAATAAACCATTATTAATCAACCACAATTTATGTGGCAGAAGGAAACCTTTGGAGTCCATCCATCATGGCAACTTCAAACCGATGAAAACACTCATCGCCAAAGGAGGCAGAGGGTCGCCATGGTTACATGACTCCATAATCAATCCAGCTCGTTTGCCCCCACTGGAATTCCTAGAAACAGCATTTAATTTCTATTCTGAGGATATGCTGTGCAGACCAGAGGGAGGTATAAGAAGAGCGAAAGGAGCAGCAAGAGGCCTTCTGATCCTTCAGTCTCATGTGTATTGATCCTTCAGTGAGATGGACAAACACACACATACACTACAAAACAAACACCATCAGTAATTCTATATTGCCATCACATCAGACTAGTGGATTTCGGTTTACCACCTGATCTAAAATCGGAATCTTAAAAAAATAAATAAAACTACGCTCAGATCTCTCTCGATTCAACGCTAAGATGTTGCTCACTACAGTACCACTGTCAGAGCTGGAATAACTAAACTATGAGGCACAGGATCAATGAGCCAATTGTATGCCAACAATGAGCAATCTTGTTTAAAAAGTGCTCTATAAAAGTCTGGATGAATGACATCTAAGAGTCATGGGTCATCAATACAGATCTCAATGAGACGTAACCATTTAAATCCATGAATGGATTGAAATAGAGTATTGTGTATGATGTACAAGTAGAGGGTTATCGTGCGGTAAGCAATACTGACATCAATCTGATTCAGATTTCCTGTTGATCGGACACTCGTAGCCAACGGAAGGGTGTTACACAGTGACCATAAATGGATCAGCTTTCTAGTCAAAGCACTGGCCAATTGCGAAGTTCCTAGATTTGAAAGGCAGATCGCTCATAAGCGCAGTCCAACAATAAGCGCTCCAAACAATAGCTAACCAAAAACATCCACGGCTGTCCAGCCTTTACCAACAGTCTTTACCAATCAAATGCAACCCTGCGTTGGCAGGGCCAACAATTGATAAGAGATGAGGACATAATGTTGCATTAGTCACCAGTCTGGCATATGACTATCACGGCTGTAGTGTGATACCATCATGCGGTGCAATGGTTAGAAATACATGTACAAAATGAGGACTACGGCTACATCTTCACAGGGGAAGTCCAACCATTGTTGAACCAAAATGACGTGCTCTTAAAAATCTCACATCAACAAGTGCTATGAGGAAAACACCTGAGAATAGAGAAGAAAAAGCACCTAATTTGCTGGCTAGGGCTTTAACCATATACTGACTTCTTTATGACTAGATTCACATCTAGATTAGCAATAGGTGCATAGGTTTAAGTTTAAGTTGATCGATCATCAACAGCACAGTGGTCTAGCTTTACTCTTATGCTTAACATGTTGCCTGTACATTCAAATTGTTTCAAACTTATTGGATGATACCTAAAACATGAATACAAATAATGAATAACCAATTTTGTATACAATACATTTAGTAAATATTGATGGATTTAGCTTTAAGCTTCAATCTTGAGGCCATTATAGTCTACACCATTAGTTACTTGTTGGTAAAGTCTACAGCATTAGTTACTTTTTCGTAGTGATAACATTGGGGATAAACCAAACATGAGTACACCACTGCACCAGGTCCATTGTGGGACCATTGTATTGCACCAGGTATAGTGACCAGTGCAAAGACAGCACTGAGGAAATTAAACGCCAAATGAAGCCTAGACTAAGGAGCAACACGAGATGAATTCGCCGTTCCCCTGAAATTCCAAGAGAACGCATCATTGTTTTTGCCTCAGAGCCTCAAGACTCCACCACATTTTTGCGACTCCCTTGTGGGTTGTCGTTACCCAATAGCATCAAGACTTTCCCCGGTCACAGAGTTCAGCAGCCTGTTCCTTCACTCCACAACAGCTGGTTCCCTTCCTCCCTGCTCTGCTCATCCGTCTCTCATCCCGACAGAGGCCAAGATGGAAGGCTGCGTTATGTTCACAGAACAAACACAAACATAATGCATGGCTGGATACCAAAACAGGCAGGGGATGTAGGGGTTACTAAAGAAGCCTTCAAACTAAAAGGAAAATAACTGGCTTGTCAATGTGCTGACATCACACAGGAGGCAGGGACAGGGATATCTCCTATCTCAGACATGATGTTTGGTGTTTTGTGATAGGGTTTTTTTTTTTTTGTTCTTCATTTCACTGCCCATGTATTTGGGCCTGACAGCCGTGACTAAGTAAAACATTTGAAATTTAGTGCATGTTTATGATTGTAAATTCCCAGACATGAAAACAACAGGACGAGAGAAATGATATCTAAATTTATACAATGTGCACATTAGGTCTTTAGTTTCAATGTAAAAATAAAAAAAGAAAGAAAACGTGTTGAAGTGGAAAAGACATCAGTAATACTCCTATAGGTTTGTCCAAGATGTGCTGAGAAACCAAACAATCCAAACAAGGGTTCTACTAGTTGAGACTAAAAGTTCCGTAAACGTTACGTTGCCTTGCATTTGTATCAGCGTGCATGCTTAGATTCATCCTAACAAACACAGCCAGCCGACGACATCAGCATGGTATGCTAGGTATACCATAGGGTCCTGTGCATTTGTAAATGTCCTGTGGTCGTGACGAAGCCCTACTTTGTATTCATGGCCAATTGCCTTTCATGGATCAATTCTATGTTATACAAATACAAGTCAGCATGAAGAGAGTTAAGGTTACCCATGGGAACGCCAAAGGCTTAAATAATATGGCATCACATATCATAAATCTCCATTGCACTGCTGAGATAAGCATATAAAGTTGCACAGTCAAGTGCAGGTACAATGTGATCAACTGGTTAGACATCAGGGCATCCACAAATAATTTTCCCTATGGCTTAAACAGATTAAGAATATTACGGACAAAGAAATTAGCTCATTTCTTAACATTCAATGCTGTGATCTCAGTCTAGAAAGTGTGCGGAAGTTATGTTGTTGACGGGTGAAATTACAAAACCCCTGGCTCCATAATGGAAGAACGGGGCCTCTCTGCAAGTCTTTGAGGGACTGTAATTCCATGCACCCTCATTAAATTCTGAATTATTCATTGGAGCACAGAGAAGAAAACAGAAGAAGAAAAGAAAAAAACAGTGACGTCATAGCTCTGGATTTATGTGCACTTCAGCACAATGATACATATGTAAAGAACCCATGGGCATACACAGGTCAGACATTAAGTTTAGTTTCTACTGCTAAATTGAACACTCCAGAAATATCTGCGCTATTGGCGGCAACACCAGTTCGAGCCTATAGCCCTTCAGAGGAATCCACATTTCTGGCAAGGGAAAAAGAAAGCAAGAAATTCCAGTCCCATCTGTTTTCTGTCATTATAAATCATACATTTATGTGTAAAGCCCACAAGGTTGTTGTACAAATTAACTCTGCAGGACATGTTGTTTCTGTAAAGGGGTGAGAAGGGTCCTGCTTCTATGACATTATTTTGGGCAATTATAGTATGTCAGAATATTCAGCACACAAAGAATCAATGAATTCCATGGCAATCTCAATACATTCAAATGCATCTATTATTTAACCATCTTGAATAAAAAGGGTGGTTATCAAAATTGTGGGCACGTGTCAACACAAAACTGGCATATACGTCTTTTGAAGTCAACAACACACACACACACAAAAAATCTCTGTTAAATGACTAAATGGTAAATGTGAACCTAAACTATTTTGTCATTCATACCCTGAATTAGGTATGAATGACACACTCCCTGATATTGTAGCCACGTCTAAGAAAAAAAAAGAAAATTAACCTCAAATCAATCTCATCTGAATTGATTCAAGACGCCGTTTTCCCATCAAATCCGGCCAAGTGTGCCACAACAAATGTCTGCCGTCCGGATATTTCCCGGACATCAGTGGACGTCAGAGGAACTACAGGGAGAGTAGGTCTACGTCGGTGGGTACAGTATCCACCCCACACAAAATAAAACAGGCAAAAACAGCTGACGCTGGAACCGCTTGACCTTGCATCAGTAAGTGAGAGCTCTCTAGCATTTCACTCATTTCATTCTGGCTGCCCGTTCGCTTCACCATCTATAGAAGTCAAACCACATTGGCTCTCTTCCCATTAGCTATTTTAAGCACCCCCAGTGCCCACTGTGCTTGCACCCTCGCAGTTTGTTTGGGTGCATCTCTGCAAACTGGTATCCATATTATTGCTAGTAGTTGACAAAGACAGAAGTGCAAATGCAACTGCTATTTTTTTAGAATAGGTTATTTGATGTCAATTGTAGTTTCCACATCCTACCGTGTGTAGAGGAGTCATATATGCCCTTCTCTATATAGGCTACATTAATTTAAAGCTTTGTACGAACTAAACCAATATAACATTTTGCTCACAAGTTACATTGTGCTGCTTTCCTGAGGACTTAGCCTTGATATTGGTTATATGGGCCGAATGGAAATCTAGACTGCTATGAGGACCACATTTAAATGAAAACCGGTGCAGAATCAGAATAAAATGTAGCCAGATCTTCGTATCATTTGGCAGGTCCTATGTTATTATTAACAATTAACAATTATTTCAAGGAATGAAGAGGCCTTTGAGAATGAATTGCTCCCAACAACAGTAGTAGCCAGAGCCAAGAGTCAATTCAGCTGCACTGCTCACTTCCTATACAGCAAAGGACTACAGAGCTATTTTGAGCCACTTCCTGAAATATAGTACATTTACCAGAAGTGAGGGGAATGCAGACGGCAGTGTGTGTGTGCAGCATGCACTTGAGAGTGTGCGCGTGTTATTCAGAAGAGAGATGGTCTGCTTAACAATGCTCTTCGAGTCTGACTTCATGTTTCAGTAAAAATGTTATCGGCCAGAATGAACCTGAAACGCGCAGAAAACGGCTTTGTTTTGCGTGCGTTTTTTCAAATCCCAACCTCACCTGAGCGAACAGAGAGATAGACTTCCAACCTGCTAATTTGTGTTTCCATCACAGCACAGGGCTTCACTAGTCCACTATGAGGAATAATTCAAATGTAGGCAAATACAACAGACTGAACTGTGCATCTATAGTCGGGTGCATGCTACTAACTGCAACGACGACAGAATATTTTTTTTT